>JAJHIY020000622.1:227500-527500 GCA_022114975.2 Lampris megalopsis | reverse complement strand
ATCTTGCAGCATGTATTATCTTTATCTTGCAGCCTGCTGCATGTATTATCTTGCAGCATGTAGTATCTTGCAGCATGTAGTATCTTGCATCATGCATTATATTTCTGCCTGCTGCGTGCATTATCTTGCAGCGTGTATTATCTTGCATCGTGCATTATCTTGCAGCATGCATAATGTTGCTGCCTGCTGTAGTCAACGCTCATTCTAATTTACCAGCACAGAGTATTCATGAAAATATTGCTGCACAGCAAAGACAAGGAGCATGCTCACTGTTAGACGTCCCTTCTCTCTAATGTACACACACACATGAACACGCATGCACACACACACACAATCCCCTGTCATTAGGCAATAGGCTGTGGTGTGTGTGTGTGTGAGTCAGCTAGCAGGTATCTGCAGCTGCTGACCTGTGTGTGAGAAAGACACAGAGAGTTGGAGAGAAGCAAACTGTGGGACAGAAGGAGGAGGAAGACATGAAGAGAACAGCAGATGTCTTCTCCTTCTCTGTGTAGCTGTCTCACTTTCAGTACATCTCTGAATCTTCACTAGATTGATTTTGCTGACTTCCTCCTGAAGTAAACAAGGACTGGTTTTATTCTGTTCGTCCCCTCTCACTGTCTCTCCTTCTCTCTGTCTCTGTCTCTCTGTCACTCATCTGTCTGTCTTTCTCTCTCACACACACACACACACTCTCTCACTCCTCTGTCTCGCTCTGTCTCTCTCGCCTTCTGTCTCTCCTCTCTCTCTCTCCTTCTGTCTCTCCTCAGTCTCTCTTCTCTGTCTGTCTCTGTTTCTGTGTTTCCTCTGTTTCTGTCTCTCCTCTCTGTTGCCATCTGTCTCTGTCTCTCCTCTCTGTCATTGTCTCTGTCTTTCCTCTGTTTCTGTCTCTCCTCTCTGTTTCTGTCTTTCCTCTGTTTCTGTCTCTCCTCTCTGTTGCCATCTGTCTCTGTCTCTCCTCTCTGTCTCTGTCTCTCCTCTCTGTTTCTGTCTTTCCTCTGTTTCTGTCTCTCCTCTCTGTTGCCATCTGTCTCTGTCTCTCCTCTCTGTCTCTGTCTCTCCTCTCTGTTTCTGTCTTTCCTCTGTTTCTGTCTCTCCTCTCTGTTGCCATCTGTCTCTGTCTCTCCTCTCTGTTTCTGTCTCTCCTCTCTGTTGCCATCTGTCTCTGTCTCTCCTCTCTGTCATTGTCTGTCTCTCTTGTGGGCAGGTTCAGTCAGACCAGGCCAGTCTGGCGCCGTAGCGTTTCACATTACTGCATCGGAACATAAGAATTCAGATGTTCCACCTCTGGACTGGTTGGTGTGTTTCACCACTCAGCTGGGAATTGTAGTTCTCTGACAGTAAACGTCACACTGATTATTGCTTTGGAAAACTACAACGTGGTAATCGCAGCAAAAGGCTCCAAGTCTTCTCACACTTCATATTCCACTCAGTAAGCTGCTTCTCTTCAAGTCTCTCAATTTATTTTCACCACACGTTGAGGATGGATTGTAATCAGATTACTAAATGTAATCAGATGAGTAAAACTAGCTCAGGGTTGATATTCACTGAGGACACAAGTCTAAGACACATCCGTCATCTCTGTCCCCCTCCCAGATGGGTTCCCACCCAGACAGACCTGCTGGGGGGTGGAGTCACGTGTCTAACTGACCAGAGTCAATACGTCACATCTGGAAATGAGTCACATGACACAGGATCGATCATACACTGCCATCTTATTCCATATCAGATGAAGGTCATCGCTCATATTCTTCTCCTTTTGCTTTCCGTCTCTCTCCAGGAGAAGTACCCACAAGTGGTGTCTCTCCCTGGAGGCTGCAGGTCAGAGGTCATGACACTACACCACCCTCAACTTCCTGGGTAGGAGACATCACTTCCTCCTTCTGTGTTTAATTGCAGCTGACTCTCAATTTGTCCGTTCTGCTTTCTATCTGCACTTTACTGCCTGTTCTTTACTGTGTTCTACTGTCTGTACTTTACTGTCTGTTCTACTGTCTTGTCTGTCCTGTCTGGTACGTCTGTCTGCAGTTGTATCCTATTGGTCCATTGGTCAGTGGAGGTGACCAGGGAGGGTGGAGTCACTCCTAAAATTGACCTGCTGACCAAGATCCCAGAGACAGGTGAAAATACACACTACTTCATATTTGTATGCATACCTTAATATCTGTACACAGTACACTACCTTCATATCAATTTGAGGTAGATACAGTATGGAACTGCTAACTGTACTGCTGGTCTAGTACCGGTTTAGTACTTGTAGAGTGCAACACTGTGTTACTGCAGGTGTGCAGAGTTCATACAGTCTAGAGAAGCAGTGTAAGTACTGAAGTATAACAGAATAGTTTTTTCCTAGTCCACAAAGCTGTTTGTGTGTCTCTTTGTGTTTGGCAGCGTTGCAGTTGGGTTCAGCCCAGGCCATAGAGGGTGCTCCTGAGGCCTTCCACAGCCTGCTGAGGATTCTGGGAACAGAGGCGGCTTTAGAAAGTCTCATTATGGCTGTCAGCACTTAATGCTACACAACACATATACTGTCTGTTCATACAATGACTTAAAACACAAAACATTATTTTTTAAATATAATCACAATATGTGTCTTCTGTCAACCTGTCAGCTGTTACTGTAATGTTGAAATATACAGAGTCTCACCCAGGAGCTGAGCCTCATCTAGCTGAGTCTCATCCAGGAGCTGAGTCTCATCCAGCTGAGCCTCATCCAGGTGTCAGGAGCTTCAGTGTGTACCTGTTGTAACAGCACATAGGATCTGTCTGCATGGTCATGTTGGGTCTGTGAAACCTGAGAACACCGCCCACAGGAAGGCTGGTCAGCAAACCTTCCGCCAGGAGTCAACCCTGTGTCTGTTCATATTCATGTGTCCATGTTTTCACAAACAAGTTTGTCCCAGAACATTAAGTTTTTGCTATTAAAACCTTCAGCGTTCAGGTTTCACAGCCCTCTTCAGGTTTTCTTACAGGTGCACAGTAACGAGACAGGAGAGTGTTGGTCTGATAGAAAATCTTTATTGAATATAAAGAGCTCTATTGAGGTCGCTCTGCTCTTCTCTCAGCAGGGACAGAAGCAAAAAGCTCGTTCATCAGGAGCTAAAAAAATAAATAATTTAAATACAAAAAGTCAGACAGCAGTGTCCCCTTTGTATTCTGAAATAGTTTTATCTTCTGTTCTGTACAGACACACACATTAGAAGATGCTTGGTATCACAGTGCTTGTGATGTTTTCTAAGAGTTAATAAACCATCCATCCTCCTGCCCAGGATACACCGGCAAAACTTAAACGCAATTCATTCTGAGTCTCTTCATATTTTAACCAAAAACAAGTACACCCTTAATTGTCTACGGTCCAGTTCTCACACTGCCATGTAAAAGAAGACTAAACCAGATTCTCCGTTTAGACTGAACATCAGATCTGGAATTGACTCCAGCATCTGAAGTCAGGTTTTCCCTCAGTGAGGCGAGGCGTCTCCCCTGCCTCATTAAGTGAAGTTACCTGTAGCATCACTCAAATGAGCTCTGATGAGCTCATAGGAAGCCCATCAGAAGCTCATCAGAAGCCCATGAGAAGCTCACCAGAAGCCCATCAGAGGCTCATCAGAAGCTCATCAGAAGCCCATCAGAAGCCCACCAGAAGCTCATCAGCTCAGTGGTTGGTTTAGTCTGTCCTCCTGCTGTCTGTCTGTCTGCACAGGCCATATCCATCACCCACAAAACAACGGAGGAAACAGA
Source organism: Lampris megalopsis (assembly GCA_022114975.2). Lineage (NCBI taxonomy): Eukaryota > Metazoa > Chordata > Actinopteri > Lampriformes > Lampridae > Lampris > Lampris megalopsis. Next base: position 523,766 of record JAJHIY020000622.1, on the reverse strand, counting down.
TGGGAGTGGCTACCAGCAGTTTGTCAGTCAAAAGGAGGTGACGTGATTGATTGTGTAACCGGCTGCTAAAATGTGAAGCTGCAGCAAAATGACAACAGGAGGACACATCTCAAGTGTTAGCAGGTCTTAGGAAAGGTAAAGGTCCACCAGGAGCACAGGAGAAGATGGGACATCATCAGTTAACCACAGCTTGCAGACAACAGGAGCGTCTACCCAGTTCAAGTCAGACTGGAATTAGAAGTCAGCTCCCGCTGGAGGAGATAGGAACCGTTTCTAGGCTAAGTGCTGCTGTGCTACACAGGATGTGTAGTGCCTGAAGATCCCTGCAGGTCCTGAACTCAGCATGTCCAACAACCCGACTGCAGCAGGACCCAGGTTGTCTGGGATTACGGTAAATCCACGGCTGAATTTACACACACTGAATCCATGTGTAAATGTCTGTGGCCCAAACCTGATCTGGTGTCTGTTTACAGACTAAACCAGATTTAAACACACGGGCACCAAGACAACGTATCAGGAGCCGAAACTCGAGAATTTTACTCTCTTGTACTTTTATAATGAGACATAACAAGTAAAGAATCTTGAATCTTGGACCACACAGACCTCAACAGCAGATTCTGGTGTAAAAGACCCACACTCTCAACAGGTCCAGACACGAACACATTCAGAGACTCCATCTGTGTCCTGCTGCAACCTCTGCACACACACACACACACACACACACCTGGCACCGCTGTCAAGATGCATCAACCAGAAGTCGCTTATGCCACCAAACACTGAGTCCGTCCCTCTGTCTCTCTACTTGTGTGTCTGTCTGTCTACATGTGTAGACGGTAAACAGAGCTGGACCTCTGCTCCACACTGTGCTGTGCAGCTGGTCACATGGGACCTGTTTACACTGAACCTGACCGGTCCACTGATCCTACCAGGACTTACTTAATAGAATAGAGTAGAATACTCTTTATTAGTCATTCTGTACATACATACAAATGAACTTCACTCTGCATGTAACCATCCCAGCTGTGTAGCGAGCAGCAGTGGGCAGTCGCTGTGCAGCACCCGGGGACCAAGTCCAGTTCGTCTTGCCATGCCTCAGTCAGGGGCACACACAGGAGTGTTAACCCTAACATGCATGTCTTTTTGATTAAACCTTAATTAGTTTGACTGAAATATGAAGACCTGAGCCAGGACCAGTGGGTGAAGGAGAGCTGGCAGAAGTCTGATCAGGTGAACTCAGTTTGACAGATCCAGCTGACTAAGCTGAATGGAAACAGGAGCCATAAAATACAACCTCAACAATCTAGAGGAGCCAGTCTATAGGGCAGGAACTCATCTTCCTGTCTAGACCTGGTCCACATCTACTCAAACAGACGTCTGACCACTCCAAACCAGTCTGACCTCCAAACCCCAGTGGGACTGGCAAGGGGGTCAGAGGGAGGAGTCAGGGGAGGTGCAGCGTTTCCATAGAGGAGATGTACTGAGATCTGCTCAGCACACAAACACCAACAAGCTCATCCAGACACCAGCTCATCTCCTAAAAACACCTGCAGTCAAAGCAAAGCATTGTGGGTCACAGCAGGAGTCCACTTGTGTGACTAGTGTCACACACAATCACACAAGCAACCACAAATAGCAACCAGCAGTCGTCGCCCCCCCCCCGCGCACGCACACACACACACACACACACACACACACAGAGGTTTCTAAGTAACCATATTTATAAAGTTGTTCATGTGACCATGGCGGCGTTCTGAAAGCCACCATCTTCCCTGTCGTGTTCCAGAGAAGAGATGAAGACCACCCGAACTCCTCAACCCTCTCTTCACCTACATTCACTCCAACCATCTTCCCTGTCGTGTTCCAGAGAAGAGATGAAGACCACCCGAACTCCTCAACCCTCTCTTCACCTACATTCACTCCAACTCATGTGGATATGACATCAGAAGTACACCAGAAACAAGGATGAATTGCTCTCAGCAGCGTTGCCATGGAGAATAAAGGCAAAAAAAATAAAAATAAATTAAAAGGGAGTGGTAAGATTTGGGGGAGGGGTCGTTCACACGGCAACGCTAACCATCCAGGAAGTGAACTGCAACCCATCACCAAAATAAAGGAAATGAAGAAGAAGCCCAGTTAATTTCCAATAACTATAAAAACCGCAGAAGAGGAGAGAGATTCTATACAACAGTCAAGCTTGTGTCTGAGCCCAGGACAGCCCAGCGGAGTGCTCGCCGCACGCTCACTCTTCTGCTAACCGTTAGCCGCCATGTTAGCGCCACAGCTCTGAAACTCATTTAGTACTGCTGTATCTCTACTTCAAAGAGTCCATTAGTTTAGTTAGTGACGGGAGGTGTCAGTGTTGGACAGCAGACCTCCGGCATATTGACTCTAGAACTGAAGCACCAACATGGCGTCTGTTCTCCCTGTCCTATTCAGACTTAATCTCAGGCCTGGCGTAGTGCTGCTCTACTTCAGAGGGTTGGTTGAACTCAAACAGGGTGGAAGAGGAGCATGCAGTCCTCCCTCTCTCTGTCCACCGCTGTGTAGAGACTCTGGCATGGCGGCATTGAGTCCTTGGGCAAGGCACCTCTGGTCCTAAGGTAGTAAGAGACAATCTTCTGATCCAGGCGGTGCTGCTGAGGAATGCTGTCCCACGGCTTTGGGTCGAGGTCCAGGATGGAGACAGAGAAAGAGACCCCGGGAGGTCTGGAGGAGTGGAACTCCTGACTGGATAGACTGGAGGAAGAGAGAGAGAGAGAGAGAGAGAGAGGGACAGGAAGTAGAGTTAAAAGCAGCTTTGCAGAGCAGCGAGCGAAGGCGTAGCTTAGTCAGTATGGACAGAGGATTGAACCTTCAGCTTATCACATCCCAGGACAAAGCGGCTCTCACGCCTCCTCCCGCCAACACACGATCAGGTTTCTACATGTGTCTTAAGGCGGGCTGTTAAATACTGGAGAGCCTTATGGAAAAACAGGAGCTCCCCTCAAAACAGGATTCGGGAATTTTGGGGATCTCTAAAAACACAATTTACTACATTTTTGGAGCCGCAATAGTTCTACGTGCAGGGGGCGTCCGGGTGGCGTGGCGGTCTGCTCCGTTACCTACCAACACGGGGATCGCCGGTTTGATCCCCGTGTTACCGCCGGCTTGATCGGGCGTCCCTACAGACACAGTTGGCCGTGTCTACGGGTGGGAAGCCGGATGTTGTGTGTCCTGGTCGCTGCACTAGCGCCTCCTCTGGTCGGACGGGGCAACTGGGGGGAATAGTGTGATCCTCCCACACGCTATGTCCCCCTGGTGAAACTCCCCACTGTCAGGTGAAAAGAAGCAGCTGGCGACTCCACGTGTATGGGAGGAGGCATGTGGTAGTCTGCAGCCCTCCCACCCATTATCCAAACCCCCACACCATCCACCCATTATCCAAACCCCCACCACCATCCACCCATTATCCAAACCCCCACCACCATCCACCCATTATCCAAACCCCCACCACCATCCACCCATTATCCAAACCCCCACCACCATCCATCCATTATCCAAACCCCCACCACCATCCATCCATTATCCAAACCCCCACCACCATCCACTCATTATCCAAACCCCCACCACCATCCACCCATTATCCAAACCCCCACACCATCCACCCATTATCCAAACCCCCACCACCATCCACCCATTATCCAAACCCCCACACCATCCATCCATTATCCAAACCCCCACCACCATCCACCCATTATCCAAACCCCCACACCATCCACCCATTATCCAAACCCCCACCACCATCCACCCATTATCCAAACCCCCACCACCATCCACCCATTATCCAAACCCCCACCACCATCCACCCATTATCCAAACCCCCACCACCATCCACCCATTATCCAAACACTCATTATCCAAACCCCCACCACCATCCACCCATTATCCAAACCCCCACCACCATCCATCCATTATCCAAACCCCCACCACCATCCACCCATTATCCAAACCCCCACCACCATCCATCCATTATCCAAACCCCCACCACCATCCATCCATTATCCAAACCCCCACCACCATCCACCCATTATCCAAACCCCCACCACCATCCACCCATTATCCAAGCCCCCACAACCTATTTATTCTATTTATCTGACTTGATATTTTACACACCCATACCCAGGGACAATTTAGTGTGTGTGTGTGTGTGTGTGTGTGTGTGTGTGTGTGTAGGTTAATATTTACTATGCTAATGTATGTGTAGGTTGTGTTGTCTTGTTGTTATGCGGCCTTTGCATTTAACCATTCTTATTTACTGGTAAGTTAGCGAGCTGTGTTTACTGGTAAGTTAGCGAGCTCTGTTGTGTTTACTGGTAAGTTAGCGAGCTCTGTTGTGTTTACTGGTAAGTTAGCGAGCTCTGTTGTGTTTACTGGTAAGTTAGCGAGCTCTGTTGTGTTTACTGGTAAGTTAGTGCGCTCTGTTGTGTTTACTGGTAAGTTAGCGAGCTCTGTTGTGTTTACTGGTAAGTTAGCGAGCTCCGTTGTGTTTACTGGTAAGTTAGTGCGCTATATTGTGTTTACTGGTAAGTGAGTGTGCTCTGTTGTGTTTGGCTATGTTGTGTAACTGCTCATATTTGTGGTAACAGTGTCTGAGACACACATGCAGGTATAGAAAATGTGTATATTTTTTACCCACCGTGGCAGGAGTGTTTATTGAAATACAAGTGTGCTTTATCTGCTGTGAAAGCAGCGTATCTCTCTCACTTAATCAATATCAATAATCAATATCAATAATCAATATTAATAAACATCACCCAGACTTCTATCTTACTCTGTATCTACACTCACTGAACAGCAGCGTCTGTTAGCTGCTCACCAGTCACAGCCCAGGACTTTCTAGACTTATCTGCAATAACGTTGACGAGATCTTAAACAAAATTAGTTCTTCAACTCCAGCTACTCCTGCAGATCCTGTCTGACCAAGTTCCCATCTATACACTGAGTCACTGACAGTCTGTTATTACAGATATACACTGAGTCACTGACAGTCTGTTATTACAGATATACACTGAGTCACTGACAGTCTGTTATTACAGATATACACTGAGTCACTGACAGTCTGTGATTACAGCGCTGGAGACTCTTGATACTCTAAGTTCATGTCAGCTTCTAAATCTAAACCAACTACATGCCTACTTGACCAGCAAAACTCCCCCCCCTTTTTTTCTCCCCAATTGTACTTGGCGAAACACCCCACTCTTCTGAGCCGTCCCGGTCTCTGCTCCACCCCCTCTGCTGATCCAGGGAGGGCTGCAGACTACCACATGCCTCCTCCCATACATGTGGAGTCACCAGCCGCTTCTTTTCACCTGACTGAGGAGTTTCACCAGGGGGACGTAGCGCATGGAAGGATCACGCTATTCCCCCCAGTTCCCCCTCCCCCCCGAACAGGCACCCCGACCGACCAGAGGAGGCGCTAGTGCGGCGACCAGGACACATATCCACACCCAGCTTCCCACCCACAGACACGGCCAATTGTGTCTGTAGGAACGCCCGACCAAGCCGGAGGCAACACGGGGATTTGAACTGGGATCCCCGTGTTGGTAGGCAACGGAATAAACCGCCACGCTACCCAGACGCCCACCAGCAAAACCTTTTAAAGACCTCTGGCCTTTCCTGGGAGCTACAATGCTTGACATTGTTAATTTATCTCTTACTACTGGCATTGTTCCCAGCAGTTTTAAGACAGCTGTGGTTAAACCTCTACTTAAAAACCGCACCTTGATCCAGGGCCTCTTAATAACTATCGGCCAGCCTCTAATCTTCCATTCTTCTCTAAAGTACCAGAGAGAGTTGTGTATCAACAACTTTTGACCCATATAAAAGAAAACCATCTATATGAACCACAGATGGTTGAATCGGTTCATGTGGACACAACGTGTATTGCGACAACCGTGTCTGTCAAGACACGCTGTGTCCAGATGATTCAACCTTCTGTGCGTTCTTACCTGGATCACTGAGCATCCAGACATCTACATGACCCTTTTCAACATGTCATTTTCTACCAGGGCTCAGGAACTTGTTGGAAGAACTACAGAGGTCAGAAACCTCCACAAAGGGAACTACAAAGCGTGGTTTCCCACAGCACCACAACAACTGTGGAGATTCTGTAAATTACAAGTTCGTGACATCTACATTTTGTAGGAGTCTTCCCGGCACGGGACAAAACTGCAATCAACGCAAGCAACATGGAGCCATGGCCAGATGGCGTGTTTACAGCCACAGCTTGTTAGCTAGCTGGCAAGCGAACCCTTTTTAAACATGGAGTTCATCATTCTCACTGAACCATGCATCATTCTGAGGCTTGCGGTTGGCAAATGGTTGCTGTTACTCAGTGCGCAAAATCCTCCCCAACATTTCCTGGGATGTAGAAGAGTACCTATCCTGGGGTAGGTACTAAAAAGGATCCAGGATCTAAAATCAGCCCTGGTTCCTGATGTGGAAAACCACGTAAAAATGCAGTAATTAATATATAAATTCAGTAATCATAAAAGTTCTGGAAAAGTTTCCTTGGATGGAAACCAGCCTAATGACTCATTGTGAGCCCTCTCTCAGACACACAACCCTGTGAAGAAGTGAGGTCCCCTGAGAGCCGTGGTATAATTCACACCCTGGTCAGAGGAACAGTTAAACCACTGCCTCGGTATTAAAGTCACGTGTTGCTCATCGCATGATGGAAACGGCCGTGTGCTGGTAAGCAGTCTGGGCAGAACCCAGTGGAGGATGTGGAGTTCTCAGTAGATACCAACACAAAGACTTCATTTAAAAACTGACATGGTCAGTCTGGGACAATTTTACTATTTTATCAACTGCTGGCAATCATTCTGTCAAAATAGGTCTTCATCTTCTTTCTTACCCTTCATCATCCTCTTCCTCACTGCAAGGCACCAGAGCCACCATGATGGAGCAGTCTTTGGCCGTCATGGCAACACGGTACTGATGGACCTAAAATCACACACAGACAGTTAAGTAGAGAACGACACTGAAGTATCATAAACCAATTAAAGAGCGCCCTCTAGGGTTTCATGTCTTCTATACAACATCAACCAACGTGTGTTGGTTGATGTTGGTTGATGTATTAAGGTATGTATACTGGAGAAGTTTTCTCCAAAGCTGTGGACATAAAGAAGAATAAAAACCAGCAGTAAACCAGGAAGTTCACTAACTGGCCTCCTTGTTAACACAAGAGCTTCTTAGCAGCCAATTAAGCACATTTAAGAGTGCATTATGATAATTATTAGCGTATTCATAACACATCTTTGACCAATCAGATTGCTTCGTTGGAGCGTCTTGATTGGTGATGAAGTGTTAAATGATGTGTTTAGAAAAGGCCCTTGGCTCTACTAGTCGCAGCAGGATTGGTATCAACGTGGGTTAACCAGACTGACCTTGGTGACAGCATAATCTATGGATCCATCATCCTCAGCTGGACAGCTCTGCAGCTTGTCCAGGAAGGCCTGGTTGTACGGACCATCTGTCTGAAAATGACCCCTAACACACAAACGGTGGAACACATCAGAGACAGAGGACAGAAGAATGAGGACATGGAGAGCTTTGCTAAATTAACCCCAGCAATTGGACCTCCTATCTGAAGAAGCTTGAGGACCGAGACAGTGAGCAGACTGACAGTTGAACACAGAGACGGGAACTTAATCAAAGCTTCAGTAGGACATCAAACAATGCACTGTTTACATCAGGACAGATGAGATGTGCTCTGGAACATCTGACTCTTTAGTGTCTTTGAAACATTGATGTAGAGCAGCTACTCCACCTAGTGGTACAACTGTTTAGATGAACGCTGACCCCTGTGGGCAGGCTTGGGTCAATGCATTGTTGATTAGAATGCAATAAATAAGCTAGAGCTCAATTAAGCTGTTGCCATTTTAATCAAATTAAACACCAGACGTAAGTTCTACTGGCCTACTTGTGGGGGGAGGGGACTGTAGTCGAACCTGTGGTACTACTGGTGCTACAGTAGTATCTGTAAGGTAGAGCTGACCTCTGTACTCTGTAGTACTACCAGGATGTGTAGCTCTGTATGGAGTGATTTTACCAGATATGCCACATCAGAGTGTATTACACAGTGTTGGGGGAGGGGGGATGCTGGTCACCACGATTACCTCTCCTTGGGGTAGTGCAGGAGGTGTTGCTCAACTCTGCGGTACAAAGGAAACAATCCTTCAATATCCAGGCTGTCCAACATCTGAGTCTGTAAAATCCTACCCAGAACACTGTCCCTGGGCAGACCCTGAGGACCTGGGACACAGACACACAGCCAGTCAGTAAGACAGTCAGACAGACAAATCCTGCGGACCTGAGACACAGAAAGACAAACATTGGTATACCCGAGCGGATCAGCTCCCTGCTGAGGAGGCTGGCCTCACAGATGCTCCTCCCTTCTGGAAGGAGGAGAGCTCTCTTCCCCTCTCCCTCCGCCTGTCCTCCACTACTCAGCAGGGCGTTCACCACCACCTGACAGACAAGCAGATGGTCTCCATGTTGGTAAGTCTACTACACAGTCCAGTGAGTAACAACACCCCTACTGGTATCAATGAAAGTCCTGCCTCCAGCTATGACACCATCAGCTCCACAGCAGTCAGTGTGACAGGTCATCAGGGGTGGAGCTGGAGACTGACTTTGAACGATTTGTTTGTGAATGGGAGGTCTGAATGAATCCTGCTTGTACGTACATGAGAAATATGGCAGCATCTTCAGGGAACAAGGCATCAAGCTCATATCTTGTTTGGTTTTTTTGGGGGGTTCCCCCTTTTTCTCCCCAATTGTATCTGGCCAATTATCTCACTCTTCCAAGTCGTCCCAGTCGCTGCGCCACCCCCTCTGCTGATCCGGGGAGTGCTGCAGACTACCACGTCTCCTCCGATACAGGTGGAGTCGCCAGCCGCTTCTTTTCACCTGACAGTGAGGAGTTTCACCAGGGGGACGTAGCACATGGGAGGATCACGCTATTCCCCCCAGTTCCCCCTCCCCCCTGAACAGGCACCCTGTCTGACCAGAGGAGGCGCTAGTGCAGCAACCACATCTGGCTTCCCACCTGCAGACACGGCCAATTGTGTCTGTAGGGACGCCCAGCCAAGCCGGAGGTAACACGGGGATTCGAACCGGCGATCCCTGTGTTGGTAGGCAACGTAATAGACTGCTACACTACCCGGACGCACCAGCAGTTGATATTGTTATAGATAGAAGTGTTTGAGTGATTAGAAATTGAATGACTCTACTAAGGATAAGCGACTTGGATAATGGATGGATGGATGGATGGACTGCATTAGAAAGAAATGACTGTATTTCTCAAATTAGAAAAACCCGTGAATGTGTTTTTCTAATTTGAGGACACAGCACTTAACAATGAAGCTACTGCAGAGCACTACGATGTGAGTGGCCACAAGGTGATTCAGACGTCTAATTTTGGGCCGTGAGTTCCAGGCTGATGTTATATGCTGCTACAACAGATGGTGCTACACAGGAACAGAGTCCTACTGGACTGATGTTATATGCTGCTACAACAGATGGTGCTACACAGGAACAGAGTCCTACTGGACTGGAACATCCAGACTACCCTGTTCCACACAGCAGGTTATTAAAAGCATCAATACAGCTGAGAAGGAGGTTCTTTCCCCAGGCCAGAAGAGCACTAAACTCCAAATAACAACAAGAAGTTTTTAAAGTACCCCTCCAGACATGTTTTAAAGTACCCCTCCAGACATGTTTTAAAGTACCCCTCCAGACATGTTTTAAAGTACCCCTCCAGACATGTTCTAAAGTACCCCTCCAGACATGTTTTAAAGTTTAAACACATTATTAATGTACTGTTAAGGTGGTTTTGCCACACAAGTAAGAACATTATATTATGTGTAATATCTGCTTAGCTGGGAAATGGCTCATTGGCAGTGGTCTAAAATTAAAAACCCGCCGGGAAGTCAGGGTGAGGCGACCCGCACCGCACTTCAGACTGTGGTTTCAAGAACTTTGTTCGGGACCAAGCCTGGAAAGCACCAGATAGAGGACTTGACCGTGGCCGACGGCTCCTGACGCCACTGCCGCCGCTCCATCGACCCTCGGAGCACATGGCCACGGGCAACTTTATGGCGCTGCCGGAGCAGGGGGGACCCGTGGCAAGCTCAGCTGGATTCGAAGTCCAGACTAGAAAAGAGGTTTACACTGCACACTGTGAACACCACGCACCTCGGGCTGCCGTCATGGTTTCATATGGCTGAACTGTGAAACGTTTGCTAAATACACAGTTCACAGTTTCACTACTACCAAACAGCTAGCAACAGCTAGCAACAAGCTACCAAACAGCTAGCAACAAGCTAACGCAGTTAATGCTACGTATAAATCACAAGTTATGTTCCTCACACAAAGCCTTCATTCAACAGTCGAGTAAAATACACAACTTGTACAATATGTACAACACAAGTACAGTGACACACTCAATGTTGTATCAGTCAAGTAAAGTCTGCTGTCCAAAACACAACCACGCCTCCGACACACAACCACGCCTCCGACACACAACCACGCCTCCTACACACAACCACACCTCCTACACAGAATGATTTCTATTTACGCACAGGTCATGTGACGCCTAACCATCAGCTGCTTATTAAGAGTCAGACAACTGTATTCTGGTAGAGGCTGGTTCCCATCCATGCAGAGAACGGTCAACTGAGCATGCACAAGTACTCGTTTGCCCCGTTGTTTGGGTAGGTTAGGGTTAGGGCGGGGTTAGGGTTAAAGTTAGCTAATCAGAGCAGAGTAGGGGCGGGTCTTCCTAGAATCCTAGGGTTAGGGCGAGGTTAGGGTTAAAGTTAGCTAATCAGAGCAGAGTAGGGGCGGGTCTTCCTACAATCCTAGCGGCTGGATGCTACGCGGGGCGTGTGGAGGCCTGGTGGAGGCATTTCACCCATGCTCAGCTGACCGTTCTCTACTCCATCTCTGTTCTCTGTATCGATGGGAACTAGCCTCTATCTACCCTTATTATCTATCCCAGGAGGGCAGGTCACTTCCACATCTACCCACACCATACACACACCCTACCCTCACCATACACACAATCTACCCGAACCATACACACACTCACAATCTACCCACACACCATACACACACTCACAATCTACTCACACTCACAGTCTACCCACACCATACACACACTCACAATCTACACACACACCATACACACACTCACAATCTGCCCACACCATACACAAACCCACAGACCAGTGGCAATCAGCAGTATGTCAGAGACAACAGACAGATCAGTACATGGGCAAGCAATGCACACTGGCGCCCTCGTGTGGGCATACATGCAGACTCACTCGTGGACCAGGCGAAGGATAAAAATTCAGATAAGTTAAAAGAATAAATAAATAAATGGAGCATCCTAAGATGCATTGCATGTTATAACAGCCTGACAGCAGAAGGAATGAAGGACTTAGAATAGCGATTTATTTTCCTAGGGGGCGCTTTATAGCGCCGGCCTGAGGACATTACAGTGATTTGACTGGACAGGACGTGGTCAGATTGGTAATAATTCCTTTTCTTTCTGGGCCACACGTTTCTCCCAGAGGGAGCACAAGTCTCCCTGCTGGACTCCTGTTATCTTGGAGCAGACCTGAACCATACTGTTTAGACTGTTCCTGTCCTTCACAGTCCACCCGTTAAACCAACAAATAAAGGAAAACGTTAAAAGTCTTTCAATACATGACTGGTAGAACATACATGAGATGATGTTACACACATTAAAGGAGCTCAGCTTCCACAGGAAGTGAATTTTTTTTATTATTATTATCATTATTTCTGAATTTTCCCTTTTTCTCCCAATTTAGTGGCCAATCGATCCCTATTTTAGTTCAAACACCCACCCTCGTACTGCATGCGTTTGCCAACTGCATCTCTCCTGCCGGCAGTCTCGAAAGAGACGGCTCCCCACTTCCGTGACAAGGCGAATCCGGGCCGAACCACTGCTTTTTACGACACACCCAGAGACGCATTCATGTGGCGAACAAAAGCCGACTCCGCCCCCCTCCCGAAGACAGCGCTGCCAATTATTGCTGCTTCATCGAGTCCGGCCATAGTCGGATCTGACGAGACCGAGGCGCGAACCTCGGTCCCCAGCGGGCAACTGCATGGACACAAAGGCAATGCTTAGACCGCTACACCACCGCAGAACCACAGTAAGTGAATTCTTTGTTGTCCATGCTTCACAATCAAATCTGTTCACATCAAACTTGAGTTGGGAGTTGATCACGGTTCCCAAGTACTTCTAGTATAGTACTTACAGGAAATAATATTTACAGTTGAAAAGAAAACATAATTAAAACAATCAGGATTGCCCTGTTGAAGTGCTCAATGCACTCATCAGCTGACGACTGCATTGAGCATGAAACAAGCTTGTTCTGCCATTTAACAACTTTGAGCTATAATATATATATATATAGCGGTTTTTTTCCGAAACCGTCAATGGGTTGTAAGTGCTCAACTAACGAGGAGCGGAATATCAACACGGATACAGGGAGAAAACAGGGAAAAAAGTTTTAATACATTGCGATGTATTAAAACTTTTTTTCTTTTTTCCCTGTATCTGTATTGATATTCCACTCCTCATTAGTTGAGCACTTATAACAACACCATTGATGGTTTCAGGGGAAAAAATGCTATATATAAAGAAGAGTAAGAACAGTTGTGGATGCTCATAAGTTCACATTTGTCAAGGTTCAAACATAGACCGGAAGCTCGAGAAAATAACTTAATTGTTTTAAGGCCAAAGGAATTTGTTCTTTGTTCTTTAGAAAAAGTGTTGTGTCATCAGCTACGTGACTTAATTGTTGACCATTTATGTTTAATCCCTCGATATTGGAATTTTTCATGAGAATAGCCAGTAATTCAGTAACAGCAATAAATAAAAGGGGAAATACAACATCCCTGTCTTGTGCCTCTTCCTACATTGAATCTAGGGCATGTGTCTTCTGGCAGGGAGTCACAGCTGTTAATGTCTGATTGTAACATAATAATCATGTCTAAAAACCTGCCAAATCCAAAATGTTTAAGCGCGTCAAAAATAAATGCATGTTCAACTGAGTCGAAAGCTTTATAGAAAGCCAAGAATAGCATAAAGTCATCATCACTAATTAAATGACCATAATCAATAAGGTCCAGAACCAAGCGGATATTATTATGGCTAGATCTTCCTTTGAAGAATCCTGATTGAGTTGTACTAATAATTTTTGATATGCCTTCTTTTAACCTTGCTGCCAAGACTGTTGTGAAAATCTTATAATCCATGTTTAGAAGAGTAATAGGTTTTAGTTTGCTTAAAATTCTTTTTTTTTCCAGGTTTAGATATTAATTTAATTATTCCTCATTCCTTATTTCGTTGTTGTCAATAGTTCCTTTTCGATGATACATTCATTAATCACCTGAAATAGTAAAATTTTGATGTCTTCCCAGAAATGTTTGTAAAAGTTCTGTTATTCCATCTGGACCCAGTGAGCAGTCAGATGCTATCTTTTTTTATTCTTTTTATTTCTGATTTTCCCCTTTTTCTCCCAATTTAGTGGCCAATCACTCCCTATTCTAGTTCAAACACCCACCCTCGTACTGCATGCATTCACCAACTGCATCGCTCTGGCCAGCAGTCTCAAAAGAGACGCCCCGCCACTTTCGTGACAAGGCGACTCCAGGCCGAACCACTGCTTTTTCTGACACACCCAGAGACGCATTCATGTGACGAACACAAGCCAACCCCGCCCCCCTCCCGAAGACAGCGTTGCCAATTATTGCTGCTTCATCGAGTCCGGCCATAGTCGGATCTGACGAGACCGAGGTGCGAACCCCGGTTCCCAGCGGGCAACTGCATCGACACAAAGCCGATGCTTAGACCGCTACACCACCGCGGACCCCACATGCTACCTTTTTAGAGGTTGTGCAATCAAATTCTTCAATTCTCAACTCGTCCTCACATATATCTTTAAAAGTTTAATCAATTACTACTACTACTTTCAGCTGCTCCCATTGCCTTCAATAGCTATTACGTCAGGACTCCTTTTGTGGAGCTCAGAGGAATATGACTGCTCAGCACACCATACAACTGGAACTCCTGTCTACATAACTTACATACTGACTCCCGTTCGCTGTCGCAGTCCCATGATAAATAGGCGACACAGCATAAAACTTAAAGACTAATTTCTTGTGGAAAACCAGTGACTTTTGCATTAGGTTATCGAAACACTCCTCACTGAAATAAGCATTGCAGATAAGCAGTCCCTCCAGGTTTGTAGGCAAGTGAGCCAGATGTCTGCAGATAAATTCCAACCATTTCAGTACTATAGTGGGTTTTTTGGTAGACAGTGGAAGGAAGCTCCAGAGTCCAGTTTATATCCAACAACTGCACTCTACCATGTTTGCTGTCAAAACTTTCACTATGCGGGCGTCCAGGTAGCGTAGCGGCCTATTCCGTTGCCTACCAACACAGGGAACTCCGGTTCGAATCCCCGTGTCACCTCCTTGGTCGGACGTCCCTACAGACACAATTCGCTGTGTCTGCGGGTGGGAAGCCGGATGTGGGTATGTGTCCTGGTGTCTGCACTAGTGCCTCCTCTGGTCGGTTGGGGCGCCTGCTCGGGAGGGAGGGGGGAACTGGGGGGAATAGTGTGATCCTCCCACGTGCTACGTCCCCCTGGCTAAACTCTTCACTTCACTGTCAGGTGAAAAGAAGCAGCTGGCAACTCCACATGTATCGGAGGAGGCAAGTGGTAGCCTGCAGCCCTGCCCGGGTTGGCAGAGGGGGTGAAGCAGCAACCAGGATGGCTCAGAAGAGTGGCGTAATACCGGGTACAATTCGGGAGAAAAACAGGGAAAAATCCAAAAAAAAACAAAACAAAACCCTTTCACTATGCTAATAGAAACTCGCTCTCTGTACTGACAAGTCTGCTCTGCGCAGAAAGTTTCAGGTTTCTTTGCCCGCCCTGCATTTGCACATTAGACAGTGTTTGACTTTCAGATTTGAGACGTACCAAATCTAGCTTGCCCGGGGTACATTTAGATTTGCACAGATAGAAGTCAGTATAGTCAAGGCCAGACATTTTAGGGGGACACAAACATATGAAAAACAAATTTTTGAGTGGGTACTTTAAAAATAACATTAGTAACTTACACTACGTATAAATTACTAAGAACTGTAACTTTGCCTTTGACACTTTCTTCATACAGATTATTTGCACATTTATATATAGATATTTATTGGTGTACAACTTCTGTATACTCCCTGGATTTTTAACTTTTAAATGTTATACCTATTAACTTCTTTTACTTCTTTTTGTTGCACAGTTGTGGAGTTTGCCAATAAAAGCATTTCACTACTCATTGTACTTGTATGTGACAAATACCTTTAAATCTTTGAACCTGTGTGAGTGTGTGTGTGGATGTGTGTAGTCTGTATTTTGAGTGTTCGGGCAGGTCTGAGGTGAGGAAATCTAATCCCCTGCCAGACACGTTCTACTGGAACTATGTTCTACTGGAACTATGCAGGTGGACTGACCTGGATGAAGTTGTTGAGCAGAGCCTTGTTGGTCAGATGAGCGTTGATCCGGCTGGTTCCATACTGAAAGTAAGGCCTGAGGTGGAGCAACAGAGAGCTGAGGTCCACCAAGTCTTCACTATCCTCCTTCCCTCCATATATACACTCTCCTCCCTGACAGAACGACAGACAGTCAGATACACAGAGAAAAAGACAGACAGGCAGACTGGGGTTCTGTTGCTCACCTTAAAGATTTTGAAGTTATTCTGTGGTTCATCCATCAGGTGTCTGATGGCCAGGTACATTCTCTGCTTGTTCCTAAATGATGATATGCTGCTGTTATTCTGCTGTTGCACTGTCATAATAATCGTGTCAGTAGTAGTGGTAGCAGTGGTTTCAGTAGTACTAATGGTTGTCTCAATATATGTAGTCATACTACTGCTAAGATTCTCACCCTGAGAAGAGATCCAGAGGACAGTAGAGACTTGGCCTCTTCCATCTGCCATTGGCCACCTGCATGAAGACAAACAGGTCATAGAAGAAGGCATACACCAACCAGCCAAAACATCAAAACCACCTCCTCTTGAATTTGACTGATGAACACCTCCATGTCCGCTGGTTTATCAAAAGTTTGTGTTTTGTCCTTGTATGTCACCAGCAATTTGGCAGGGAGAAGCATGCCGTATCTTATCCCCATGCTGCGGAGCTGCTGTCTAACGCAGTCGAATTCCTTCTGTTTCTTATGTAATCCGGCAGCCAGGTCTGGGTAGAATTGCCCGGCTGATCCTTGTAGAGAATTCACTTTTTGGCTCTGACCGCTTTAATTACCGTCATCTTGTCTCTGTCATTCAGGAACTTTATAATCAGTGTTCTTGGAGGGGCATTTGGGTCTCTTCTCTAGCCAACTCTGTGGGCTCTCTCTAAGACAAGTTTTGAGTTTAATGCAGTGATTCCTAGTGCCTTGGGTATCCAAGCTTCGAGGAAGGAGAAGGGGTCGTCACCCTCCGCTTTCTCCGGCAAGTTCATCAGCCTTAAATTAGACCGGCTGAACCTTACCTCCAAGTCAACAACTTTGTCCTCCAATTCTCTGTTTTTACTTTCAAGGATCTGGACCTTAGCTTGAAGGGTAGCAACATCATCCTGTGTTAGAAATGCAGATCTCTGCACTTTTAACCCGTTCCGTAAACTCCCCAACCTCCTTCTTCAATCCTTCTAAATCTAAACATATCATGCATAAGAATTAGGTGAATGGTGGTATTCATGCCAGTGGTGTATAGTCCCCTCCTCACACACCACTGGCATGAATACCACCATTCACCTAATTCTTATGCGTGATATGTTTATTTCTGTTATTGTGTAACTGTATTGTTTGTGATAATATGTGGCGTGTCAGTTGTTTTCCATGTATGTATTGTGCTGCAGAGTTTAAAGTGTACCAAAAACAAATTCCACCAGCCTTGGTCATGTGGCTAATAAAACGATCTATCTATCTATCTATCTATCTATCTATTACAGCCAGTATTCCGTCATATATTTTGGAGAAGTCGGCCTTCGGGTCTTTGATAGCTTCGAGAATTGGCACGTTTTTTATTCCTTCATCTTTGGCATTTTCAACATTCACATCTGCTGTTACGCTAACATTAGCTTCCCTACTTTGCTTGGTCGAGCCGAGTTCTGTTTTAGATTGTGTAATTTTTCCATGACTTCTGCTCAGTCTTCCTAATGTAGACAACATCAGAGTATGTTTAGCAGTGTTACTGCTCACTTTCCAACCGTGATTGGTTTGGTTTGAAATAGGATTTTACCCGGGTTTTGCGGAGGAGAGAGAAACACGTCTGTCTAGCATGTCACCATACCGGAAAACCCCAAGTGCTGATCTTTTTTTTTTTTTCTTATAATCTTTTTATTTGGAAATGTTAACAAGCACAAAATACAACAGGCATGTACTGAGACTATTTCCATTTTTCTTTTTCTTTTACACCAACACTCCAACCACCCACCCTTCCCACCCACCTAAACATGGAGTGCACCCGCCTAGAGAAGCAGAAAAAGAAAATAAGATAATAACACATATTAATAATACATAAATTTACATGTGAACGAGGCCACATTTGACTATGTTCATTGTCACTGTGTACACACATATTCACGACTGCAGTCACACATGCCTGCATTAGTTCAAGGCAGAAACAATTTAATTAAAATTTAAATACAATATCCACAATATGTAGTATATCCCTAGAATATACAATCCCTAGTAAGTGGTATTAAAAGAATGTACTCTAGGGATCTTATCGCTCCATATGAATGAAATGAAAGCCTTATCAAAGGATTTAAAAAAAGATTTAGGAAGATTAAGTGGGATACATTGAAACAAATAAAGGAATTTGGGGAGTACATTCATTTTAATACAATTCACTTTTCCTGCCAAGGACAAGTGAAGTGACTTCCACTTTTTCAGGTCTAGTTTGAATTTCTCAAATAAAGAAGAAAAGTTTTCCTGATTAAGACTTTGCATGTCTCTCGTGATATTAATGCCCAAATATTTAAAGCCATTTCTAGACATTTGGAACGGTAAGGCAATATCTTGTATTTGAAGAGCCAAGTCATTAACAGGGTAACATTCACTTTTGCCAAAGTTTACTTTGTACCCAGAGAATGTACCGAAGCTCTCCAAAGCACGGATAATGTGAGGTGTGCTCAGAACTGGATCTGAAACATATAATAATAAATCATCAGCGTATAAAGACAACCTATGCTGTATTTTTTCTCTATGAATTCCACTTATAGATGGTAACTATTTAAGTGTCATGGATAAGGGCTCTATAGCTAAAGCAAATAATAATGGACTGAGTGGGCAACCCGGACAGGTCGCTCTTGACAGCTGGAAGTATTGTGATTGTTTAGCATTTGTAACAACTGAGGCTTTGGGTGAAGTATACAAAAGGTTAATCCATGAAATAAAATTAGGACCATACCCACATTTTTTTTTAAACACGTGAACAAAAGTTCCCATTCAACCCTGTCAAAAGCTTTCTCTGCATCCAGTGAGATGACCACCTCTGGTACCTCACTGGACGCAGGAGAGTGAATAATATTCAAAAGCCGACGGATATTTGTGAATGAATGTCATCCCGAAATGAAGCTGGTTTGGTCAACAGATATCACTTTATGCATTATGGTTTCTAGGTGCAGGGCAAGAGCTTTGGCTAGGATCTTCCCATCACAGTTTAGGAGAGAGATGGGTCGATATGAACCACATTCTGTGTTATCTTTACCTGGCTTAAGCAGGAGAGTAATTGATGCTTCAGTCAGTGTTTGTGGCAGTGACCCACGAGACAGAGAATCATTAAACATAGAGTAAAATTCTAGACAATTTGTTAGAAAATGCTTTAAAGAACTCTATCGGGTACCCATCTGGGCCAGGCGTTTTACCACTTTTCATCGCCATTATTGCGTTAATGATTTCTGTCTGTTGTAGTGGGAGTTCAGTCTCAGTCCCATGAATTGTTTTGATAGAAGGAGCCTGGAAATTATCAAAAAAATGTTCCATATCAATACTGCTGTCACTTGTTGCTTCTGATGTAGGTTTGAGTAATATGAGGTGAATGTTTCATTAATTTCTCCTGGGTTAATAGTTAACTCCCCATTTGGTTTCCTAATTTGTGAGATCTGTTGAGCAACCGCTTGGCACTTAAGCTGGTGTGCTAAGAGACGACCAGCCTTCTCACCATGCTCATAGACATATCCACGTGATTTCAGTAAGAGTCGTTCTGTCTTTCTAGTTGATAACAAGTTGTATTGGGTTTGGAGGTCGAGCTTCCTTTTAAAGAGCTCAGGGGAAGTGGAGGTAGATTACAGCGTCCACTGTATCTATAGATTTAATGAGCTGGTCCTGTTCAAGTCCTCACATCTTATTGAACCCAGCTGAATATGATATATATATTCTCACCCCTGATATGTGATATCTCCATTCAGTGTTCCAAAAGAGATAAAACAAAGTCGAAGGCTTTTTCTACTGTTTTTATTCTATTTAATGTACTTGGTATTTTCTTTTTATATTGCTTATCTTTTAATTATATTACTCTCTTTTTAATTACTATTTTAGTTACTTTGTACTTCCTTTTAATTTAATGTTATATAGGGATGCTCTTTTTTGTTTTTATTTATGTAAAGCACACTGAATTGCCCTTGTGTATGAAATGTGCAATACAAATAAACTTGCTATTGCTATGTATCACTCGTAGTGTTGGTGTATACAGTATGAGATGTAGTCCTTGTAGTGTTTGTGTATACAGTAGGAAAAGTATCACTTGTTGTGTTGGTGTATACCAGGGGTGGGCAATCTTATCCAGAAAGGGTAGTGTGGGTGAAGGTTTTTGTCCCAACCAAGCAGTTACACACCTGATCCCACTAATCAACCAGTAGAGTCTTTGCTGAGTAACTTGATTTGGAGACACAGGTGTGTAACTGCTTGGTTGGAACAAAAACCTTCACCAACACCAGCCCTTTCTGGATAAGACTGCCCAACCCTGGTATATACAGTAAGAGATGCATCACTTGTAGTGTTGGTGTACAGTAGGAGATGCATCACTTGTAGTGTTGGTGTATACAGTAGGAGATGCATCACTTGTAGTGTTGGTGTATACAGTAGATGTAGTACCTAGTAGTGTTGGTGTATACAGTAGGAGATGTATCACTTGTAGTGTTGGTGTATACAGTAGGAGATGTATCACTTGTAGTGTTGGTGTATACATTAGATGTAGTACTTGTAGTGTTGGTGTATACAGTAGGAGATGTATCACTTGTAGTGTTGGTGTATACAGTAGATGTAGTACCTAGTAGTGTTGGTGTATACAGTAGGAGATGTATCACTTGTAGTGTTGGTGTATACAGTAGATGTAGTACCTAGTAGTGTTGGTGTATACAGTAGGAGATGTATCACTTGTAGTGTTGGTGTATACAGTAGATGTAGTACCTAATAGTGTTGGTGTATACAGTAGGAGATGTATCACTTGTAGTGTTGGTGTATACAGTAGATGTAGTACCTAATAGTGTTGGTGTATACAGTAGGAGATGCATCACTTGTAGTGTTGGTGTATACAGTAGGAGATGTATCACTTGTAGTGTTGGTGTATACAGTAGATGTAGTACTTGTAGTGTTGGTGTACAGTAGGAGATGCATCACTTGTAGTGTTGGTGTATACAGCAGGAGATGTATCACTTGTAGTGTTGGTGTATACAGTAGATGTAGTACCTAGTAGTGTTGGTGTATACAGTAGGAGATGTATCACTTGTAGTGTTGGTGTATACAGTAGATGTGGTACTTGTAGTGTTGGCGTATACAGTAGATGTAGTACCTAGTAGTGTTGGTGTATACAGTAGGAGATGTATCACTTGTAGTGTTGGTGTATACAGTAGATGTAGTACTTGTAGTGTTGGTGTATACAGTAGATGTAGTACTTGTAGTGTTGGTGTACACAGTGGATGTAGTACCTTGTAGTGTTGATGCATGCAGAAGCGACACATTTTGGTTTTGATGTCTTTGCTAACGTTTCTGGAGGAAGGCAGGAAACCACATTTAGGCTGAAAAAAACAAAGTTACTTGGTTGGTTATTTGTGCTTGTTAGTTTGTAGCCCAGTCACTCTGTTAAGTTAGCATGTCATGTTTCCTTGATATGTTGGGGTAAGTTGAGCTGGCCTGTCCTTCTGACAGATAAGAGTCCTCATCTACTGGACAACAGAACAGACACTGCTGTCACCGTCACCTGTGTGATGCCGAGGGCAGAGCGCCTGTGTGCCATGTTAAAAAAAACAAGACATCTTTACTTTCTGTTTGACCAATTATCTGTTATGGGAGGAGGCAACCTTATGGCCTCTGTGACATCACTGCTCCCCCCCACCTGACTTCCTCTAATGTCCAATCAGCTTTCTCTTGACAGTTTACCCCAACTTTACCCCACTGTCCCTGGCAGAGGGACAGAGCGGTGCTGACGTTTGTCTACTTAGAAAACACTTCTCCAGCGCTCCTGTCTGACCTCTGTACCGTTACAGCTGGACACAAGCGGAGCCATGTAAACAAGACAGTGCTGGCTTGTGTGTGTACATACCACAACTAAGAGCGTTTGGATTCTTTTAAGGGAATCCCATTCTTTTTTCTTTTTTCTTTTTTGAGCGATTTTCCCCCATTTTTTCTCTCAATTGTACCCGGCCAATTACCTACTCTTTCAATTACCCCACTCTTCTGAGCCGTCCCGTCGCTGCTCCACCCCCTCTGCTGATCCAGGGAGGGCTGCAGACTACCACATGTCTCCTCCAATACATGTGGAGTCACCAGCCACTTCTTTTCACCTGACAGTGAGGAGTTTCACCAGGGGGACGTAGCACATGGGAGGATCACGCTATTCCCCCCAGTTCCCCCACCCCCTGAACAGGCGCCCCGGCCAACCAGAGGAGGCGCTAGTGCAGCGACCAGGACACATACCCACATCTAGCTTCCCGCCCGCAGACACGGCCAATTGTGTCAGTAGGGACGCCTGACCAAGCCGGAGGTAACACCGGGATTCGAACTGGCGATCCCCATGTTGGTAGACAACGGAATAGACCACCACGCTACCCGGACGCCCAGGGAATCACATTCTAATGTTGATTATCAGTGTTGTCTGGTAACATGTGCAGCATGACAGCAGTAGCATCTGGTCAGTTTAACATGAACGACACATTGTGCTCATGTGTGTGAGACTCACCTTGATCTCTATGCAGAGTGGGGGCGTGTGTGATAAATGCTGAACTGGGGGGGACGTGAGGTTGGGCAGACAAAGAGCATAACCGCTGTAGATATCCATCACCTTGTTACAACGCCACTCTGAGAGACAGACAGAGACAGAGAGAGACAGAGAGAGAGAGAGCGAGGGGGGGAGGGCAGAGAGAGAGAGACAGAGAGAGAGACAGAATGCTGTGATAGACCAGAATGGCTCACATGACTCTTCCAATAAAATAATGCACTGATTGAAGATGGCACTAGCTTGGTGAAACTGGCAGGCTTGACAGAGACCAGTTCAGCTCCAGTAAGGCCAGAGGCCAAATGAACAGAGGGTAATATAAACCTGTGTCTTTGCCATCAATCAAAGTATCCACTCAGACTCATGTACTGCTTCTATCCTTACTGGTTTTCATCTGGATTCTTTCATCTGTCCTCTATGACTTCACTAGGTAACCAACCACTATGTGCTCTTTTTCTTTTCTAAATATTCAGCACATAATATTGGCAGTGGTTTGTTTCTTTCTTTTTTCCCCCTTTTTCTCCCCAATCGTATCCATCCAATTACCCCACTCTTCTGAGCCGTCCTGGTCTCTGCTCCACCCTCTCTGCTGATCCAGGGAGGGCTGCAGACTACCACATGTCTCCTCCCATACATGTGGAGTCACCAGCCGCTTCTTTTAACCTGACAGTGAGGAGTTTCACCAGGGGGGTGTAGCGCATGGAAGGATCATGCTATTCCCCCCAGTTCCCCCTCCCCCCCGAACAGGCAACCCGACCAACCAGAGGAGGCGCTAGTGCGGCGACCAGTACACATACCCACATCCGGCTTCCCACCCACAGACACGGCCAATTGTGTTTGTAGGGACGCCCGACCAAGCCGGAGGCAACACGGGGATTTGAACTGGGATCCCCGTGTTGGTAGGCAATGGAATAGACCACCACGCTACCCAGACGCCCGACAGTGGTTTGTTTCTGAGGTCACTGCATGAAGCCGTCAAACATAAAGTCTGTGATCTACTTAAGTCCAAACGGAGCTGGATTTTAAAACCACACTCCAAAATATCCAAAACAAATCAGACTTTTGATTGCCAGTAGAACCAGAGGGATCAGACTGGTACAGAAATCAGACTTCTGACTGCCAGTAGAACCAGAGGGATCAGACTGGTACAGAAATCAGACTTCTGACTGCCAGTAGAACCAGAGGGATCAGGCTAGTACAGAAATCAGAGTTCTGACTGCCAGTAGAACCAGAGGGATCAGGCTGGTACAGAAATCAGAGTTCTGACTGCCAGTAGAACCAGAGGGATCAGGCTGGTACAGAAATCAGACTTCTGACTGCCAGTAGAACCAGAGGGATCAGACTGGTACAGAAATCAGAGTTCTGACTGCCAGTAGAACCAGAGGGATCAGGCTGGTACAGAAATCAGACTTCTGACTGCCAGTAGAACCAGAGGGATCAGACTGGTACAGAAATCAGACTTCTGACTGCCAGTAGAACCAGAGGGATCAGACTGGTACAGGAAGCAGCTAGCCTGTTGTGATGCTAGCTGGATCCTTCTTCTGTGTAAAACCAGACATACTACACCTCCTACCTGGTCTTTGATGTTGAACCTTGATTGACAGCTGTCGGACAAATTCTAGAGGTAGTTTGACCACTTCCTGTTGGGGAGAAGGTGAGGATTAGGTACAGGTTTTGGATATGTGTTGGGGAGAAGGGTGGGGGTTAGGTACAGGTTTTGGATATGTGTTGGGGAGAAGGGTGAGGGTTAGGTACAGGTTTTGGATATGTGTTGGGGAGAAGGGTGAGGGTTAGGTACAGGTTTTAGATATGTGTTGGGGAGAAGGGTGAGGGTTAGGTACAGGTTTTAGATATATGTTGGGGAGAAGGGTGAGGGTTAGGTACAGGTTTTGGATATGTGTTGGGGAGAAGGGTGAGGGTTAGGTACAGGTTTTAGATATATGTTGGGGAGAAGGGTGAGGGTTAGGTACAGGTTTTAGATATGTGTTGGGGAGAAGGGTGAGGGTTAGATACAGGTTTTAGATATGTGTTGGGGAGAAGGGTGAGGGTTAGGTACAGGTTTTAGATATGTGTTGGGGAGAAGGGTGGGGGTTAGATACAGGTTTTAGATATATGTTGGGGAGAAGGGTGAGGGTTAGGTACAGGTTTTAGATATGTGTTGGGGAGAAGGGTGGGGGTTAGATACAGGTTTTGGATATGTGTTGGGGAGAAGGGTGAGGGTTAGGTACAGGTTTTGGATATGTGTTGGGGAGAAGGGTGGGGGTTAGATACAGGTTTTGGATATGTGTTGGGGAGAAGGGTGAGGGTTAGGTACAGGTTTTGGATATGTGTTGGGGAGAAGGGTGGGGGTTAGATACAGGTTTTGGATATGTGTTGGGGAGAAGGGTGAGGGTTAGATACAGGTTTTGGATATGTGTTGGGGAGAAGGGTGGGGGTTAGATACAGGTTTTGGATATGTGTTGGGGAGAAGGGTGGGGGTTAGATACAGGTTTTGGATATGTGTTGGGGAGAAGGGTGAGGGTTAGGTACAGGTTTTAGATATGTGTTGGGGAGAAGGGTGAGGGTTAGGTACAGGTTTTAGATATGTGTTGGGGAGAAGGGTGAGGGTTAGGTACAGGTTTTGTACAGAAGAGCTGCATCACTAGCTGGGTGTTGTTTGAGTTCCTCTCAAATTGAATGAGTCAGAAAAAAACAACAAGCTGGCTGAACCTGCTTGTTGGACAAAACTTCACATCTTCAACCTCAACACTACCTGCCTTCTTCTTCCTCATCTGGCTGCTATGATGACGATAGAAAACACTATGCACCCTGTCATCTTTCCTGCCAAAGTCCTACCACATACCAACCATTCACACAAGATATTACTGAAGTCCACAGGATTTGGATGTTTGTGAATTATTTTAAGGATATACCGATACCAGCATCGGGTATCGGTCCGATACTGTGCACATGTACTCGTTCTCGTAATCATAAAACTGCTCCGATACAACAACACCCGATACCACTTTACAGCAGCGTTACATTCACCTCTCAGTTGAGCAGGTAGGCGGTGGAGGAGGAGCAATGTCAGCCGTGTGGAGATATTTCCAAGTAAACGACGGTGACAAAAGTAAAGTCGACTGCAAATTATGCTCAGTAAAATTTAGTTGCCAATCGATCTCTATTCTAGTTCAAACACCCACCCTCGTACTGCATGCGTTCGCCAACTGCATCTCTCCGGCCGGCAGTCTCGAAGGAGACGCCTCGCCACTTCCGTGACAAGGCGAATCCAGGCCGAACCACTGCTTTTCCCCCACACACACAGAGACGCATTCATGTGACGAACACAAGCCGACTCCGCCCCCCCAGCGGGAAACAGCAACAACCAACTTTGCAGCAAACGCAGGGGAAGCGAGAGAAAATGTCCAGAGACAACACGCGGGCGGTGAAAATAACAGCTGAAACATGCGGCTGAATGTTAAAATGTCAGTAGCGACAATCTGTTACACTAAAAAGTGTGGTTATATTTTAGTGAAATGTGTGGCAATGCCATGTTAAGAAAAGTACTGAATGTTAAAATGTCAGTATGACAATTTTGTTACACTTAAGTGTGGTGATATTATAGTGAAATGTGTGGCAACGCCATGTGTAAGAAAAACTTATAGCTGAATGTTCAAATGTCAGTAACGACAGTTTGTTACAGTCAGAGAATGAACAATGTCTGATGAAAATAAAACACATTTTCAAATTGTAAGAAGTGTAACGGCATTATTAAGTACTCATATCGGTACTCGGTATCGGCAAGTACTCAAATGTAAGTACTTGTACTTGGTCTGGAAAAAAGTGGTATCGGGGCAAAATAATTATTATTTTGTCTTTAACTGTACTTGCTTGCACATCATAAGAGTACTGTAGCTTCAGTTTTAACTGTACTTGCTTGTATATCTTAGAGTACTGTAGCTTCAGTTTTAACTGTACTTGCTTGCACATCTTGGGGTACTGTAGCTTCAGTTTTAACTGTACTTGCTTGTATATCTTAGAGTACTGTAGCTTCAGTTTTAACTGTACTTGCTTGTATATCTTAGAGTACTGTAGCTTCAGTTTTAACTGTACTTGCTTGTATATCTTAGAGTACTGTAGCTTCAGTTTTAACTGTACTTGCTTGTATATCTTAGAGTACTGTAGCTTCAGTTTTAACTGTACTTGCTTGTATATCTTAGAGTACTGTAGCTTCAGTTTTAACTGTACTTGCTTGTATATCTTAGAGTACTGTAGCTTCAGTTTTAACTGTACTTGCTTGCACATCTTGGGGTACTGTAGCTTCAGTTTTAACTGTACTTGCTTGCACATCTTAAGAGTACTGTAGCTTCAGTTTTAACTGTACTTGCTTGTATATCTTAGAGTACTGTAGCTTCAGTTTTAACTGTACTTGCTTGTATATCTTAAGAGTACTGTAGCTTCAGTTTTAACTGTACTTGCTTGTATATCTTAGAGTACTGTAGCTTCAGTTTTAACTGTACTTGCTTGTATATCTTAGAGTACTGTAGCTTCAGTTTTAACTGTACTTGCTTGTATATCTTAGAGTACTGTAGCTTCAGTTTTAACTGTACTTGCTTGTATATCTTAAGAGTACTGTAGCTTCAGTTTTAACTGTACTTGCTTGCACATCTTGGGGTACTGTAGCTTCAGTTTTAACTGTACTTGCTTGTATATCTTAGAGTACTGTAGCTTCAGTTTTAACTGTACTTGCTTGTATATCTTAAGAGTACTGTAGCTTCAGTTTTAACTGTACTTGCTTGTATATCTTAGAGTACTGTAGCTTCAGTTTTAACTGTACTTGCTTGTATATCTTAGAGTACTGTAGCTTCAGTTTTAACTGTACTTGCTTGTATATCTTAAGAGTACTGTAGCTTCAGTTTTAACTGTACTTGCTTGCACATCTTGGGGTACTGTAGCTTCAGTTTACAGGGATTTTGACAGGGCAGCAGGTTTCTGTATTGACGCTAGTCTTGATTTAACACTAGAACAACCAGGCTTTCACCCCTACCTAAAACCACCATGGCGGTCAAAATGACGGGGCCGGTTTTTAAACTCTATATTGTGTCAAGATAAATACCCACCTGAGATATTAATGCATTACATGTGTTAGTATGTCTGTTGTGAAACTAACTGACACCAAAATTAACATTTTAACAATCTTAATACTATTTTCAAACAATTTAAAATGGCCGCTGTCCAACGCCTGTAAATACTGCACCGCCTAGGTGGTAGTCATGGTGTGTCTGTAACGGCGTCTGTAACCAGACATGTTGGACATAATCACAAACCAAGTTTAGACTATTGGTCTGCACTGGAGGACGCTAGTGTGTTTCTAGGACAGAGCAACGAACTTCACGAAGGAAATGACGTGACCAACACACGTCATAAATACCGACATGACGCACACCATCACGCACACATTACAAGACGGTCACGTTGACCGCTCACGGTGGTTTTAGGTAGATCTGATCATATTTTTTTTTGTGTGATTGAACTAAAACTCATTTTAATGCAAATATTTGCAAATATATGCTGTTTTGGGAGAATTCAGGGAGCGGCAGGTCTGTATCTTTTCTTCTTTTTTCCCCAAACTTATTAAACTTTGAAAATCCAAAAATGGTCATAATGAGCGTCTTGGTCGTTCTAGTGTTAACTCGAGGTTTTTTACTGCTGTGAGCAAAAACCACGAATACACAAGTCATCTGCTTTACACAGACAGGTAAGACCTGCATATGGCAATAGTTTGATTTTACTTTGAAAAGATTTCAAGAAAGAGACATCTTCTCCGTGAGCATCCCTACTGCTGATGATCAGACAGTTCTGACAGGTAAAGACACAGTGAGAGATGGCCTTACTCCACTGTGGATGAACTTGGCTCCCAGCACGATGCTCATCACGTTGTTACTGAAGTCAGCAATGTTCTGGATCTGTCTGAAGGCCTGCTCAGGACTCTGTAAAACATACAGACAGGTTGTGTAAGACAGACAGACAGGTTATGTCCTCATTCAGACAGACAGAAACTAACACCATGACAAAACAATATAATGCTTCAGAATCAGCATCACAACAACACAGATACAGAAGTCACACTGCAAAGAATGAGATGTAAGACAAACTAGTCCCACAAGTCATGTTGGACTAAAACTCTTACCGCTTGATAGAAAACAAAATCCAACAAGGTCCACTTTATTATGACTTCTCTTGAAGGAAAATATTCCATTGTATCTGACAGTATAATTTAGTCTGATTTATTGACTTCTTGGACATCTGCATTATATCCCCTCTAACATCACTCTCGTCAACCATAGTGATAAACTGTTTGCAAATGGAGCTTTGAACGTTAAAAGCTGCATATAATCTGGTGAGATGACTTTACTACTACTCCTTTAATATTGCAATAGGCCTAGATATTGCAAAAAACAAGAATATATCACTTGATTCTTTTTCAATATGGTTCAGCCCTCTGGCAGAACAAGCTTGTTTTGTGCTCAATGCACACATCAGCTGCCTCTCCTGAATTGTTGAGCTCTTTTTTCTACATCGAAGGTTTCATTGCAACATCCTGTGGACATTTTATATATATATATATATATATGTGTGTGTGTGTGTGTGTGTGTGTGTGTGTGTGTGTGTGTGTGTGTATATGTGTGTGTGTGTGTATATATGTGTGTGTGTGTGTGTGTGTGTGTGTGTGTGTGTGTGTGTGTGTATGTATATATACACACACACACACACACACACACACACACACATATATATACACACATATATATAGCGTTTTTTTCCGAAACTGTCAATGGTGTTGAGTGCTCGACTAATGAGGAGCGGAATATCAACATGCATAGCAGTACAGGCCTGTTTCGTGCGTCTCACACTCGTCAGCTGCTAATTATGCATTAAAATCTTTTTTCCTGTATCCGTGTTGTGTGTGTATGTATGTATATATATATATATAAAATCCAGTGAGTCAAGTAAATTCTTTATGAGACAGTAAAAGCCTGATTGCTTATGACAGGAAACGGGCTTCTACTGTCTCATAAAGAATTTACTTGACTCACTGGATTATTTTGCTCCTTATTTGTTGAGCACTTTCCCTACCATTGAGTGTTTCTTTTAACAAACTCTCTATATATATATATATATATATGTGTGTGTGTGTGTGCAGACTATATGTGTATATGCTGAGCTCATATCTATGATGTTGTTTAGTATTGTTAGTATTAATGTTAGGTTTAGTATTGTTCTGATCCCGAGGTGACTGACCTCTACTATCTATCTATCTATCTATCTATCTATCTATCTATCTATCTATCTATCTATCTAGCTATCTACCGCTGTTACTCTACCCTGTTGATGTCTTTTTTTAACCTCTTTGCTGCTATCTATACCTGAATTTCCCTTCGGGGATGAATAAAGGTTATCTTATCTTATCTTAGCTTGGTCTTACGTTTGTTCCCAGCCTTTCCTTTGATAAAAAGATTAAAGAAATCACCAAGACTGGTGCATCCGGGTTACATGGAGATCTATTCTGTTGCCTAGCAACACGGGGATCACCAGTTTGAATCCCTGCTTGGTGGGCATCCCTACAAACACAATTGTTTGTGTCTGCGGTGGGAAGCCAGATGTGGGTGTGTCCTGGTCGCTGCACTAGCGCCTCCTCTGGTCAGTCGGGGTGCCTGTTCGGGGGAGAGGGGGAACTGGGGGGAATAGTGTGATCCTCCCAGGCGTCCCTCTGGTGAAACACCTCACTGTCAGGTGAAAAGAAGTGGCTGGCGATGCCACATGTATCGGAGGAGGCACGTGGTAGTCTGCAGCCCTCCCCGGATTGGCAGAGGGGGTGGAGCAGTGACTGGGACGACTCGGAAGGGTGGGGTAATTGGCCGGATACAACTGGGGAGAAAAGGGGGGGGGGATCCAGGGGAAAAAAGGGGAGAGAGCTGGCTGATATGATTGAGAGAAGGAAGGTAGATAGACTATGTGCAAGAGACCAGGTGGAAGGCGAGTAAGGCCAGGAGCATCGGAGGAGAGAGTGGTGATTGGAGCTGACTTCAGTGGGCATGTTGGTGAAAGGAACAGTGGTGATGAGGAGTTGATGGGTAGGTATGGTATCAAGGAGAGGAATGTGGAAAAACCGATGGTGGTGGATTTTGCGAAAAGGATGGAAATGGCTGTGGTGAATACATATTTCAAGAAGAGGGAGGACCACAGGGTGACGTACAAGAGTGAAGGAAAGTGCACACAGGTGGACTATATCCTATACAGAAGGCGCGAGCTGAAAGGGATTGGAGACTGCAAGGGGGTGACAGGGGAGAATGTAGCTAGGCAGCATCGGATGGTGGTCTGTAGGATGACTTTGGAGACCAAGAAGAGGAAGAGAGTGAAGGCAGAGCCAAGGATCAAATGGTGGAAGTTGAAGAAGGAAGACTGTTGTGTGGAGGTCAGGCAGGAGTTAAGACAGGCACTGGGTGGTAGTGAAGAGTTGCCAGATGGCTGGACAACCACTGCAGAAATAGTGAGGGAGACAGCTAGGAAGGTACTTGGTGTGTCATCAGGACAGAGGAAGGAAGACAAGGAGACTTGGTGGTGGAATGAGGAAGTACAGCAAAGTATACAGAGGAAGAGGTTGGCAAAGAAGAAGTGGGATAGTCAGAGAGATGAAGAAAGTAGACAGGAGTACAAGGAGATGCAGCATAAAGCAAAGAGAGAGGTGGCAAAGGCAAAGGAAAAGGTATATGGTGAGTTGTATGACAGGTTAGACACTAAGGAAGGAGAAAAGGACTTGTAACGATTGGCTAGACAGAGGGACCGAGCTGGGAAGGATGTGCAGCAGGTTTGGGTGATGAAGGATAGAGATGGAAATGTGCTGATAAGCAAGGAGAGTGTGTTGAGACGGTGGAAGGAGTACTTTGAGGGGCTGATGAATGAAGAAAATGAGGGAGAGAGAATGTTGGATGATGTAGGGATAGTGAATCAGGAAGTGCAGTGGATTACCAAAGTGAGGGCAGCTATGAAGAGGATGAAGAGTGGAAAGGCGGTTGGTCCTGATGACATACCTGTGGAGGCATGGAGATGTTTAGGAGAGATGGAGGTGGAGTTTTTAAATCAGATTGTTTAACACAATCTTGGAAAGCGAGAGGATACCTGATTTTCAAGAACAAGGGCGATGTGCAGAACTGCAGCAACTACAGAGGTATAAAATTGATCAGCCATAGCATGAAGATATGGGAAAGAGTAATAGAAGCTAGGTTAAGAGGAGGAGAGGTAACGATCAGCAGCAGCAGTATGGTTTCATGCCAGGAAAGAGCACCACAGATGTGATGTTTGCTTTGAGAATGTTGATGGAGAAGTATAGAGAAGGCCAGAAGGAGGTACATTGTGTCTTTGTAGATTTAGAGAAAGCATACGACAGGGTGCCGAGAGAGGAGGTGTGGTATTGTATGAGGAAGTCGGGAGCGGCAGAGAAGTAAGTAGGAGTGGTGCAGGATATGTATGAGGGCAGTGTGAC
Source organism: Lampris megalopsis (assembly GCA_022114975.2). NCBI lineage: Eukaryota > Metazoa > Chordata > Actinopteri > Lampriformes > Lampridae > Lampris > Lampris megalopsis. The sequence goes on along the minus strand of JAJHIY020000622.1, from coordinate 491,893 downwards.
AGTGGTGAGGTGTGTGGTTGGAATGACAGATGGGTTCAAGGTGGAGGTGGGATTACATCAAGGATCGGCTCTGAGCCCTTTCTTGTTTGCAATGGTGATGGACAGGTTGACGGACAAGATCAGGCAGGAGTCTCCATGGACTATGATGTTTGCGGATGACATTGTGATCTGTAGTGAGAGTAGGGTTGCAGGTGGAGGAGAGCCTGGAGAGGTGGAGGTATGCACTGGAGAGAAGAGGAATGAAAGTCAGTAGGAGCAAGACTGAATACCTATGCGTGAATGAGAGGGAGGACAGTGGAATGGTGAGGATGCAAGGAGTGGAGGTGACGAAGGCGTATGAGTTTAAATACTTGCGGTCAACTGTACAAAGTAACGGGGAGTGCAGTAGAGAGGTGAAGAAGAGAGTGCAGGCAGGGTGGAGTGGGTGGAGAAGAGTGTCAGGAGTGATGTGTGACAGAAGGGTACCAGCAAGAGTTAAAGGGAAGGTTTACAAGATGGCTGTGAGACCAGCTATGTTATATGGTTTGGAGACAGTGGCACTGATGAAAAGACAGGAGGAGGAGCTGGAGGTGGCAGAGATGAAGATGATAAGATTTTCACTGGGAGTGATGAAGAAGGACAGGATTAGGAACGAGTATATTAGAGGGACAGCTCAGGTTGGACGGTTTGGAGACAAAGCAAGAGAGGCAAGATGGAGATGTTTGGACATGTGTGGAGGAGAGATGCTGGGTATACTGGGAGAAGGATGCTGAATATGGAGCTGCCAGGGAAGAGGAGAAGAGGAAGGCCAAAGAGGAGGTTTATGGATGTGGCGATGGAGGATATGCAGGTGGCTGGCGTGACAGAGGAAGATGCAGAGGACAGGAAGAAATGGAAACGGATGATCCGCTGTGGTAATGTAATGTGACCCCTAACGGGAGCAGCCGAAAGTAGTAGTAGTAGTAGGGATGTGCGATATGAAGATTATATTGTGTGATGATAGAAAACGTCTATTGTTTCATATTAAGCTCTGTTGTTTATTTCGTTGTGTCGTAAATCACACTCTTTACAGCAATATTTTTCCTCAGTTGGACGACCCTTTCCGCTCATTGCACAGCACAGACAGGAAATTTGCATGAAGGCAACACAAACAAACATGGAGGACAGTGAACGTAACGAGGAGCTGGTACCTAAAAGAGGAGCTACTTCCATCGTATGGACGTGGTTTGGGTATGAAAAGTCTGACACGGACCAAAAAACTGTACTTTGCAAAATATGCCGCACGCTGGTCCCCACAACAGACTCAAACACCACTAGCCTGTTTTACTACCTACGCAAGAATCATGTCAAACAGTATGGAGAGTCTACACATGAGAGCCACAAAAGCACAGTCCAGTGCTCAACACAAACCCCACACTCAGATGTTGCAAGAGGCTTTTGCCCGCGGCACACCACATGTCAAACAATCACGGGGATGAAAGGAGATAACATACAATATATGATGGGTTGTATATTTTTGACCATATTCACATTTTAGGCCTATATTTATTTTGTTTGCAACTATAGTTGAAGAGTGTTTTCTATTTACCTTTTTATATTTTATACATTAATATTTTATATTTTGTTACAGGCTTAATTGAAAATTTGGACAAAGGTTCAAAATAAAATGAGAAAAATAATTATGAGTAAGTACCTCTTATTCGTCGAGTATACAGTTCAAAATGTAATAAGAAATAGGCCTTTCCATCTGGTCATTTTATATAAGTATCTATTCATTGAATTTACAGAAAATGTGCTGTATCGTCCTATGTATCGTTATCGTGATATGAATGACCTATGTCATTATATGTATCGTTGTGATATGAATGACCTACATCATATGTATCAATATCGTGATATGAATGACCTATATCATGTGTGTCATTATCGTGATATGAATGCCCTAAATCATATGTATTGTTATTGTGATATGAATGACCTATATCATGATATATATATCGTTATTGTGATATGACTGACCTATATCATATGTATCAATATCGTGATATGAATGACCTAAATCATATGTATCGTTATCGTGATATGAATGACCTATATCATGATATATATCATTATTGTGATATGAATGGCCTATATCATATGTACCGGTATCATTATCGTGATATTAATTACCCATATCATGATATGTATCGTTATCGTGATATGTATCGTTAATCATTATTGCGATACGAATTACCTATATCATGGTATACATCGTTATCGTGATATGTATCATTATCGTGATATGAATTACCTATATCATATGTACCATTATCGTGATTATGGCTGGCCTATATCATGATATGTATCGTTATCGTGATATGAATGCCCTATATCGTGATATGAGATTTTGGGCATATCGCACAGCCCTAGTAGTAGTAGTAGTAGACTTGATGACTGTAATGTTCTGTTCTCAGGTCTCCCACATGCTAGTACTAAAAGTCTTCAGATGGTTCAGAATGCTGCTGCTAGAATCCTAACTAAATCTAGGAAATTTGACCATACTACACCAATTCTTGCCTCCCTTCATTGGCTTCCTATCCATGTTAGATCAGAATTCAAGGTGCTTCTGCTGACTTATAAAATCCTAAATGGACTTGCTCCATCCTACCTGTCTGATCTCCTTAAACCTTACATGCCATCTCGAGCTCTTCGTTCTCAAAATACAGGACTCCTGTGTGTACCCAAAGTTAAAAAGAAGTCAGCTGGTGGCAGCAGGGCCTTTTCCTATCGGGCTCCATTGTTGTGGAATAACCTGCCTGCTGCCATCAGACAATCAGTCTGTTGAGTCCTTAAATCCAAACTTAAAACTCATACAATTAGATGCCTTTAAACTGAGTGCTACACAACCTGTACTGCATGGTGGGTCGGTTTCTGTCTCAATGAATTTACCAACCACTGTTCTGCCGACAAGATTATAGAGTATAGATTATAGAGTACAGAGTAGATTATAGAGTATAGAGTACAGATTATGATTATAGAGTAGATTAGAGTACAGATTATGATTATAGATGAAAGAATATATATTATAGAGTATAGATTATAGAGTACACATTATTTATTATAGAATATAGATTCTAGATTACAGAGTATACATTATATAGATTATAGTGTATAGATTATTGACTATTGTAAACTGTTCTCTTCGCTCACGTCTTTTCTCTCTCTCTGAATGATGTCTTCTCCTTTCTCTTCTCCCATGCGTGTTCTCCCATGTATGGACGCTGCTTGGCATCCTCCTCATCAAATCCTTTATATTTCTTATAAATCCATATAATTTTGTTATCCTGTTTCAATGTTATATCCTTATGTCCTATATTATGTAGTAATATGTATAATGTACTGATCATTTTGCTTTCTGTTTAGCAACATTAAAAATGCGTTTTAGAAATTCTGGCCACTTAAAAGATATTAAATCAGGAAGGGGGTACTTCAGCATTAGGATTAGTGAAGTATTAGTACCTTTAGTATTAGTGATGATTGAGAGGAACAGCACAGTTTTATGATCACTGTAATTTTTAAAAAAACAAAACTCTCTTCAAAGTTGTAAATACAGTGAATATACTATGATGACTTTAACTGTGGTAAAAGTAGCAACAACACAATATCTCAAGTACAAACTGCAATATTAATGAGACAAACACTTATGTGTGCTTGTGTGTGCGTGTGTGTGTGTGTGTGTCTAACTGATGTTGCCTCATTACTGTCCTGTAGCAGTGCAGAAATCATAAAACATGAAGTTAAAATGACACGGTTCACATCCTGACCCTGCACAACTCTCACTGGACCTCTGAGGTTGCAGGTTCTTTGTGGGTTATCAGATGAATTAGCAGTTTTACTTTCTTCCTCCTTTTTCTTCCAATTGTATCCGGCCAATTACACCACCCTTCCGAGCCGTCCCGGTCTCTGCTCCACCCCCTCTGCTGATCCGGGGAGGGCTGCAGACTACCACATGCCTCCTCCCATACATGTGGCGTCACCAGCCACTTCTTTTCACCTGACAGTGAGGAGTTTCACCAGGAGGATGTAGCACGTGGGAGGACCACACTATTCCCCGCAGTTCTCCCTCCCTCCCGAACAGATATCCCGACTGACCAGAAGAGGCGCTAGTGCAGCAACCAGGACACATACCCACATCTGGCTTCCCACTTGCAGACACAGTCAATTGTGTCTGTAGGGACGCCCGACCAAGCCGGAGGTAACACGGGGATTCGAACTGGCAATCCCTGTGTTAGTAGGCAACGGAATAGACCGCTACGCTACCCGGATGTCTTAAATTAGCAGTTATATTAAACCAACCAGCAGACAGCCGTTGGTGGTTGTTTTCTGTCTGACTGGAGGTGTACTCTATCAGGATAACACAACAGTCCACCATCTGACTGAAGACGAGTCGTCATGACGATACAAACAACTGACCAATCCCATCTCCATGACATGGTGCTTCAGATGTACTGGGTAAAGTTTGGCATTAAGGACATTTTGTGTTCTTGTTACGTTTCTGCAAATCCACATTCTTTCCATCATGTTCTGACATTCAGCTGCACACTGTCACACAGGACCTGAGGCAGCCCGGAACCATCCATCACACGGACACACAACTGCAACCATGAGGAGGCCAAGAGCTTCGTTCTCATTCAGCCCTGGTCCACCTACTCAACTACACTGGGAATGGAACTCTTAACCCTGGAAGGACTGGTGCCCTGCACTGCCACACTAACCCTGGAGAGACTGGTGCCCTGCTCTGCCACACTAACCCTGGAAAGACTGGTGCCCTGCACTGCCACAGTAACCCTGGAAAGACTGGTGCCCTGCTCTGCCACACTAACCCTGGAAAGACTGGTGCCCTGCTCTGCCACACTAACCCTGGAAAGACTGGTGCCCTGCTCTGCCACAGTAACCCTGGAAAGACTGGTGCCCTGCACTGCCACAGTAACCCTGGAAAGACTGGTGCCCTGCACTGCCACACTAACCCTGGAAAGACTGGTGCCCTGCTCTGCCACACTAACCCTGGAAAGACTGGTGCCCTGCTCTGCCACAGTAACCCTGGAAGGACTGGTGCCCTGCACTGCCACAGTAACCCTGGAAAGACTGGTGCCCTGCTCTGCCACAGTAACCCTGGAAAGACTGGTGCCCTGCTCTGCCACAGTAACCCTGGAAAGACTGGTGCCCTGCTCTGCCACAGTAACCCTGGAAAGACTGGTGCCCTGCTCTGCCACACTAACCCTGGAAAGACTGGTGCCCTGCTCTGCCACACTAACCCTGGAAAGACTGGTTCCCTGCTCTGCCACACTAACCCTGGAAAGACTGGTGCCCTGCTCTGCCACACTAACCCTGGAAAGACTGGTTCCCTGCTCTGCCACACTAACCCTGGAAAGACTGGTTCCCTGCTCTGCCACACTAACCCTGGAAGGACTGGTGCCCTGCACTGCCACAGTAACCCTGGAAAGACCGGTGCCCTGCTCTGCCACACTAACCCTGGAAAGACTGGTGCCCTGCACTGCCACACTAACCCTGGAAGGACTGGTGCCCTGCTCTGCCACACTAACCCTGGAAAGACTGGTGCCCTGCTCTGCCACAGAGCTCCACAGAGAAGCTTGCGTGAGTCAGAAGCTTGTGGTTCAGCTCTGATGTATTTCACACCATTCTGACATCAGTCATTTATCCATCAGGGCCCTAATGACAGAGAGGTATTTGAAATACTGCAGTTTTGACGTACATGAAGTCAGGTGCAAACCGCAGCATTGAACACTTTCAACTGCAGCACTGAGCGCTCCACCACAGCTTTCTGATGACCAGGAACTTCTCATCACGTGTCTCGAAGGAGTTTTTACCTTTTTAAAGTTTTTAACAATACTTTATTAAAGAAAACGCAGCAATATGTTGTACAATAATAGAAAAAAGGTCATACACGGGGCATTTTCAGTTTTTAAGTTTTCCTCCCAACCCAAAACACCCTTAACCCCCTCCCGCAGGCCTCTTCCACAGGAAATGAAATACTATGATGGAATAAGTATAGAAATTACAGTAAATAAAATTAAGTAAATATAATAGAGCACAACAGTTCAGTATAAAAATAGAGATGTATATAAGTTTCAGTATAAGTTATACTCAAGAAGGCTGGGGGAAAATAAAATAAAATGAATAAAAGCAGTCGTCAATTGCACCAAGACTGTTGCAGTACTGCTGAGAGTCCTGAACACATAGTCTGGGACCTGCAGTTAGGGTACGTACACCTGAGAGCAAACATATAACCCCACTAACCATGCATAAGCCCCCTTAAAGAGGGGCTGGGTGGCAAACAGGCAGCAAGGCAGCCACATGTCGCAGACAGGACCACAACACGCCTCCACTATGACCCTTCACTGGCAGGCAGTCGATCAGAATAACTGACTAATGGCTGCCAGTGGCAAAAGAACCTGTCAGTGGAACCCCTCATGCGTTTTTAACTTTTTTAAGTGACCTGGTTCACGTTCACACACACACACACACACACACACACACACACACACACAGAGTACTCTACCTGGGGTGGATTTTCAGAGTCGTCTGCTGAGTACTTGAGGAGACGCAGGACCCTGGAGTGCTGCAGGAAGGGAAGGGAAGAGAAGAGAACCTTTGTCACTTTTCACTTCCACCTACTGCGTAAGAACATGTGGCCTGGTCATGTGGGCCAGGCTCAGCAACACATGCACGCTCCTCTCGCCATTCACACGCCTTGCACAAGTTGTGTGAGTGCGTGAGAACAACGCCAGCACACCAGCTCGCCGCGACACGCGTAACGTTGCCGTGTCGTTTCACAAGACTCGTTGTATGAATCACACACTTCACATTCCACACGCATGTCTCTCCTGGCCCCAGATTAACGACAATCAAGACCCAGCCCCGAGCCGCACCGACAGCCCCGTGGGTTCGGCTCCGACGCCTCGGTTTAACCAGCCAACTTGGGGAACTTGAGCCAGGTCAGACGCGGCTGTGGTGTCGGGCGTTTCGGTTCATGTTAAACCAAGTGTTGCTTCCCCACAGACACACCACAGCTCCCACTGTACCGCGGCATGCTAACTACCTGCTACTAGCCCGCATAAGCTAACGAGAAGAACCGGGCCGGCCGAATCAGGACAGCTGACATGGCCCAGCTCACTCGGGAAGGGAGCTCGATGCGGCTGACTGTGAAGGGCGTGTCAGCAGCCACAGTCTTACCAGTTCTCCCAGTACTTCCAGCCATTGTCCCAGTCACTTCAGCCCAGTTTAGCTTAGCCTAGCTTAGCTGACTCACCTGGACGTGTGAAACCACCAGGCTTTTGTTGCCCTCTCCGTGATACTTCCAGTCACTCTCGTCCATTTTGTCCAGTTCCATAACAGTAAAGTGACAACTTCTACAGCCAGACGTTAAAAACGTTCGGCACAAACTCGGTGAAAGAGACTTTATTTCCACCTCCCGCTGTACTGCGGAGTAGCGCCGCTCCGGAGGTCCGCCGCTGGTAGCTGTCTCTTGACACTCCGCTTCCTGAGGATGTCCCGCCCACTCCGCTCTCATTGGACACGAGTCTCCTCATAGGAAGCGGATTGGATACTTCTGAATGACGCAACAAAGGTAAAGTCACTGACGGGCCGGTGATTGGCTGTATAAAATATCCAGTTAGTCTACTTTATGGGGCGTGTGAGCAACTTTTAGTAACTTCGTGTGCAACATTTTTTACATCAAAAACAAAGTTCATACCACTGAAATAATGATCATTACAACAATGCTACTGTTGTAACTGTTACTACTACTACTACTACTACAACCATTACTACTATCCATCCATTACTACTAGCAATAATTACATAACAGAGTCAGAATCAGAATCATGTTTATTGGCCATGTAGGTTTGCATATATACACATGGAATGTGACTCTGGTGTGGTGGCTCTCTCAGTGTACTTAACATAGAATAACAACACTACAACACAACAACCTTCACACATATAACAACAACAACAACAATAATAGTAAAATAAAAGATACAAACATAAATACAATAAATAGATAAATAAAATAAATAAATAAATACAAGATAAAAGCCAACAAGCCCGACACCGTTATCAAGGACAGGAAGGAGAAGAGGTGCATGCTCATCGACATGGCAACACCATCCGAGAAAAAAAAACACCACCTCAGTGAAAGTCACAGAGAAGCTGACCAAGTACAAAGACCTGGAGACGGAAGTCAACAGGATGTGAGGAAGGAAGGCCGATACAGCGCCAGTGGTCACTGGAGCTCTAGGACTCACGAAGAAGGGAATGTGTTACGGCCCGCCCACCCCGCGCCGCGGCCCGCCAATCAGCTCGTCAGGGCCGGGCTTAGTCATCAGGGCGGGGCTTAAGTTTGGTGGCCTCCCACGCGCCCGTTGTCCGTTCGTGTTGTAACCTCCTCGCAGTAGCGGCTACTCTCCTCCCACGGTCCTTTTCTCTACGAACTCATCCCAGCCCTTGGTTCATGTTTTCCTCTTGCAAAGTTTCCCCGAGGAAGTATCCTGCCTTGTTCCCGTTTGGATTACCCGCGAGTTTTTCCCCGTGGACTTTCCGTTTTTCCTTGTCGCTCATTGCCTCCCAGTGTTTGACTATTTGTACGCGTAAGGAATAAAGTACGCCAGTTTTCGGCTAACCCCATCTCTGCCTGGTGTCGTGCGCTTGGGGTCTTCCACAAACCATAACAGAATGGACAAGTTCACCAACCGTATCCCAGGCAACATCAACATCCATGCAGTCCAGAAGATCACCCTACTCAGAACAGCCCACATCTTACGACGAGTACTGTCAATCAACTGACATCTGCCCTATAGTGCCTCAGGTCCATAGTTTGGACCCGGCTCTACAGGATGTAAAACAGGAAACATGAAAGAAATAATAATAATAATAACAATAACAACAATAATAATAATAATAATAATAATAATACCCCTCCGAGAATCGCCATCTCAACGTGGTGGAGGGGTTTGTGTGTCCCGGTGATCCTGGGAGCTGTGTTGTTGGGGGGCAGTAGCTTCTGGTAGGGTCTCCCAAGGCAAATTGGTCCCAGGGGAGGGGCCAGACTAAGAGCGATTTCCAAGAAACCCAATGAAAGACCACCAGCAGAGCTACAGCACCTCGTCCGGAAAAGGGAAACCGGGGCCCCCTCGTGGAGCCAGACCTGGGAAGGGAGCTCGCCGGCAAGCGTCTGGTGGCCGGGCCTTGGCACATGGGGCCTGGTGGGGCCCAGTCCGAAAAAAACAACATGGAGCCACCACCCCGTGGACCCACTACCCGTGGGGATGAGCACTGGGGCAGAGGTGGCAAAAGTACACACATTCTTTACTCAAGTAGAAGTACAGATACTTGTGTAAAAATAGACTCTGGTAAAAATAGAAGTACTGACTCAACTTCTTTACTCAAGTAGAAGGTAAAAAGCACAGGCTCTGAAATGTACTCAAAGTATAAAAGTAAAAGTACAGGCTCGCTCGGCCATTTCACCATGTCACCTTTATTTTTAGTCAAAGTTACATTATCACTGTGTTTTAATTTAGTTGAAGGCACGGATTAATTTGAGAAGTCTAGCCCAACAACAGTCCCTGGACAAAAGATCGTTTTATGAATTCAAACGTCCATGACTTCCATCAAGGCACCATGGATATTAGCCAGAGTGGATCATTTGAAGATGGGCACACCTGGACGGGCCAGAGCCGAGTGAACAGCAGTGATACGTGTTGATACATTTGGCCCTGGAGCAGTGTAGCCAGACAGGAAACATGGAGCACAATAGGGCTGTGTTGTCCCGAGTCTGTGGGAAAGTGACTGTTTTGTGTTCTGTTTGTGAATAAGGCCACTAATAACCTAGCTCCTTTATATCTTCCTGAACTCCTTCAAATCCACACGCCCCCCCCCGGCACTCTCAGATCCTCTTCTGCTCTCCAACTCACTACACCATCGGCCCGCTGGACTACCATGGGGACTAGAGCCTTCAGTCATTCTGCCCCCCGCCTATGTACCTCTCTCCCACAAGACATTCACAACACTGACTCTCTTTCAACCTTCACATCCCATCTCAAAACACACCTTTTCAAACTGGCATATTCAGTCTGATCCACGCATCATGATTTCTGTGCAGATGATGATGGTATACTTAGCTGTTGTGTTAACTTTTTATTGTCTACCCTGCTTTGTTTTGACTTTATGCTGTCTGATACAGGGCTGCTGGTTTTTTACTGTGTTCTGTAAGGTGTCCTTGAGTGTGTCACGGCGAGAGCAGGAGAGGATCCAAATGCAGACAGCAAAGACAGGCTGGGCTTGAACAAAGGTTTAATAACACAAACGATTACAAACAGCAGGAACAAATGGCAGGTACAGACAGAGGAAAGCGCACAACATGACGTGGCGCATCTGACGACCAAGAATCTCTGTGAGTGTGTGCGACGAACCTTCAAGGAGCCCGAGCAACCAAGGGGCATACCTGGGGGGGGGGTGAATCAGGGAGATTGGGCACAGGTGCGCAGGATGGGGCAGGAACTGGACAGCCAATTGGAGAAAGGAACACGTGCATGAAGCCGGGCAATCAGGGTCATTCAGGCACACGGGCGCAGGGGATGGGGACAGGCGAGCCCCGGTGACCCAGATCACACACCCAAGACAGGACCCCCCCCCCAAGGGACAGATTCCAGACGTCCCAAATGAACCAACCCGGAGCACCAAGCAGGACGAACGGAGGGTGTCTGGGGGAAGATCAATGGGGCCAGGGATCTCAGGCAGAAGGCCTGAGGGCTGGACCGATGCATGGAACCGATCAGGAGAGTGACCAGGATTCAGGACGGAAAAGGGAAGGGCAGCTCTGGCGGGCGGGCAGATGGATGACCCGGAGGCTGGTGACACAGACAGGACCGAAGCGGCGTCACGACCACTTGGGGAACAGACTTCTGACGTTGCGTGACGGCCGCTCAGGGAACAGACTTCCGACGCGACGTGACGGCTGCTCGGGGACCAGGCTTCGGAGGCGGCAGTGCAGCAGCCAGTCGGGGGGCAGACTGGTCGTCGGCAACGGCAGGGGCTCGGCAACAGAACGCACGGTGGCCAACTGCTTGGGAACAGACCACATGTCGGCAAAGACGGCTGATGGCTCGGAAACAGACCACCCATTGTGGAACAGGAAAGCACTGGGTGGCTAAGACTCGGGGGCCCCGGGCCGCTTAGGCTCAGGGGCACTGGGCAGCTTAGGCTTATGCGCTTCCTTGAGTTTGCCACACTGGTGTCAGAAGTGGGATTGCAGTTTATACCCACAAACAGAAGATGGCAACATCAGGGAGTAAATTCGACGAGGAGCTCCGCGAGATTGACGACTTCATTGGGCGTCTCAGAACTTCCCCGGGAGAAGAACGCAAACGTTCGGAAGAAGATGCCCCACGGAGGAAGGGCCGATGGAGCCAGCGCTCCCCGTCCTGTGGGGCCCGGCACGGCCGGCCGGCTCCGCAGCTCGGAGGCAGCGACTGCTGCTGAGAGGTCGCGGTCCATCCTGATTTCATCCGAGACCGACAGTCCGCCAGCCGCCATTCCACCGCCGGCCGCCGCCGCCCCCCGGTCATCGCCAACACTTCGCTGACCAACGCCACTACAACCCCAGCACCCCCTGCTAATGCGATGCTGCCATCACCAAAGATCTTCAAGCTCACACGGTATGCTGGCATCACGGCCCTGGAGCCATACCTAGTTCAAGTAAAACTGGCAGCAATGTATAACCATTGGAGCACCCAAGACACTGCTGCTCACGTTGCCCTGGTGCTCGAAGAGAATGCGCTGCAGGTATTGCTCGACCTTACGCTATCAGAACAACAAAATTACGAGACACTGGCTGCTGCTTTAGAACGACGCTTTGGTCAACTGGTCTCGACTGACAGCAAGCGAGACCGACTGACCCGCCAGCGCCGCCAAGAGGGCGAGACCCTGGGAACCTATGCAACAGACGTGCGCTTCTTTGCACATCGTGGCTACCCCACCTTTGATCCAGCAGCTCGTGAAGAGTTAGCCCTGAGTGCCTTCATCCAGGGGCTCACCCCAGAGAGGTTGAAGGAGCACCTCCGCATCACGGCACCTACAACCTTCAAGACCGCGTTGGAAGAGGTAGAGATGGTGGAGGCTGTGATGGCCCCACACAACCAACCAAGACCCCGAGTGTGTCAGGCTGAAGTCCACGAAGATGAGGGAGACATCAAAAGAGGGGTCGTCTGCCAGGCCGAAAGCAACCAGGCTGACACCAACCACCCTTCAGACCATGGATGCCTAACGATCCATGCTGCTGCTGTGGAGAAGCGGGGCACAGGGCCCATGACTGCCCTGCTCCTGTGCCACGACACCATAGTGCTCCCCAGTCGGAAAACTAGAGTAGGGTGGCACCACGGGGAGACTGCCACCCAGCCAACCAACCATATCCCCCACTGAGAACTCTTCCCAGATCGGCAGAGTGGGCCATGCACACGGCCTCTACCTTTGCTGCTCCATTGATGGACACCGCAGCTGGGCCCTTGTGGACACAGGGTCCACCATCTCCATTGTGTGTCCAGGGGTGCTGCCAGAGACAGAGTGGAGGCCCACCACCTGTAAAATCAGAACTGTGACCAGGGAACTAACTGGCATGCTGGGGAAGAGAGCACTGCAGGTGCAGGCAGGGAAAGCTGCAGCCACACACGAGTTTTGGTTGGCCGAAATCCAAGACCCCGGCATCATCGGGCTGGACTTGCTGACTCGCTGGGGGGCTCTGGTCGATGTGTCAAGTAATGCCATTCACCTCGGCACAGAGACCCTGGCCCTCCGGCGCCGTCCAGAGAGGAAGGTGGGACGTATCCACATCCAGCTGACTCCACCTGTCACCACGCCGCCGCCACCACCCCCACTGTCACCACCACTGCCACCCAAGGTGACAACAACACTGCCCGGTCCACCAACAATAACGACAACCCCCATCGAGGCTACCATTCCTCAGACACTCTCACCGGACACTGTTGCTTCCATCGAGGATCTGTATCAGCGGAGCAGTGAAGGGCTGGACCCTCAGCAGAGCCAACAGCTGAGAGACCTGCTCCAACAGTTCACTGAGATTTTCGCTGCACGCGAGGAGGAGTGCACCCAGACCAACCTGGTGCAGCACACAATCAACACTGGCACAACTCCACCCATTAGACTGCGACCCTACTGGTTAGCGCTTGCCAAGCGTGAAGCTGCAGAGCGGATGATTCTAGAGATGGCTGTGGCCGGGGTGATAGAGCCATCCAACAGCCATTAGGCCGCCCCTGCCATCCTGGTCAAAAAGAAGGATGACACCTGGAGGTTCTGTGTGGACTTTCGTCAGCTTAACAATGCAACTCGCAAGGACTCCTACCCTTTGCCCCGCATTGACGACGCCCTGGACCACATCACGGGGGTCACAGTGGTTCAACTCACTTGACCTACGGAGCGGTTACTGGCAGGTGGAGCTGGCACCAGAAGCCAGACCCAAGACAGCCTTCACCATCGGCCAGTGACTCTGGCAGTTTCGTGTGATGCCCTTTGGTCTCTGCAACGCCCCCGTCACGTTCAAGAGACTAATGGAGAGGGTGCTGGCTCACATCCCCCACAACCGGTGTGTGGTTTACCTTGAAGACCTTCGGGTTCATGCCGCTGACTTCGAGCTGGCCCTAGAGAACCTCCACCAGGTCTTCCAAGCCATTCGGGGGGCAGGCCCGCGCCTGCACCCCAAGAAATGCAACCTCCTTTGACGTGAGACCAAGTTTTTGGGCCATGTGGTGGGGCAGAGGGTGTGGCCACTGATCCTACTAAGGTGGAGGCGGTTGAGAAATGGCCAGTTCCGCGAAACCTCAGCAACGAGCACAGCTTCATGGGGCTCGCCTCCTACTACCGACGTTTTGTCCGCAACTTTGCCTCCATCGCCAGTCCCCTACACCTTCTCACCGAGGAGGGATGGGAGTTCAGCTGGGACGACAACTATGTAGCCGCCTTTGCTCAGCTCTGCACCGCCCTGATCACTGCACCCATCCTGGCCCTTCCTGATCCTAAGTGCCGCTTCATCGTGGACACAGACGCCAGCAATGTGGGGCTGGGGGCTGTCCTGTCTCAGGAGGTTGCTGGGGGGAGAGAGTGGTGGCCTACTACAGTCGTGCCTTGAGCCACCCTGAACTCAATTACTGTGTTACACGACGCGAGCTCCTGGCGGTGGTCGTGGCATTCAATCAATTTCGCCCCTATCTCTATGGCCAGGCCTTTCTCCTGCGGTCGGATCATGCGGCCCTGACCTGGCTGCTCAGCTTTAAGGAGCCCGAAGGCCAGGTGGCTAGGTGGATTGAGGAGCTGCAGAGCTACGATTCTGAGACCCAACACTGAGCCGGGCGCCTGCACAGCAATGCAGATGCCCTCTCCCGTCGTCCCTGCGAGGACTGCAGATACTGTGAGCGCCAAGAGGAGCGAGACAGAGCGATCCTCCAAGTGTCCACCATGCGGCAGGTTGAGCCAGAGGAAGCGTGGCTGACGGCAATGGACAAGCAGGAGTGGCAAGCAGCGCAGGATAGTGATCGACAGTGGGTTGACGTCAAGGCACGCCCCCACTGGCAAGCTGTCTCTGCCATGTCGGTGGAGACCAAGGCCTACTTTTCCCAGTGGGCCACTTTGGCCCGGCATGATGGACTGTTGTACCAGGTCAGGCAAGCGCCGGGCCGGGGAAGAAGTGTGTGGCAGTTACTGGTACCCAAGGACTGGCGCCAACGAGTGCTATGGGCGGCCCACGGCTCGGTGGGGGCGGGTCACTACGGGGTGCCCAAGATGCTGAACAAGCTGCGCCAACGGTTCTACTGGGACGGATGCAGGCACGACACTGAACTTTTTGTGCATCGTTGTGATGCCTGCACTGCCAGGAAAGGACCAACCAGATGTTCCCATGCCGCTGTACAACAATATCAGGTGGGGGCCCCCATGGAGCGGGTTGGTGTGGACCTCCTTGGCCCATTTCCCATCACAGACAATGGAAACCGCTACGTCCTTGTGGCCATGGACTACTTTACCAAATGGCTGAGGCGTATGCGGTCCCAGACCAGAGCGCTGCCACACCAGCCGAGCGGCTGGTGTGTGAGATGTTCTGTCGGTTCAGTGCGCTCAAAGAAATCCACAGCGATCAGGGGCAGAACTTCGAGGCACAGGTGTTCTCTGAGGTGTGTCAATGCATGGGGGTGAAGAAGACCAGGACGACGGCCCTCCACCCCCAGAGCAACGGACTGGTTCAATCGTAGGCTCACAACACAACTTGCTATTGTCACCTCACGGCACCAGTGAGACTGGGACTGTCATCTACCCCTGGTCCTGTGGGCGTACTGGTTGGCAGTACAAGAAAGTACTGGGTGTACACCGGCTGCACTCATGTTTGGGAGAGAACTGCGGACCCCTGTAGACTTAGCCTTTGGCACGCCCCCTGGCACTGACCTTCCCAAGATACCCAGCTTCGAGTACCTGCGGGACATCCAACAACGTCTGGCTGAGGCACAAGAGTTTGCCCGGTAGCATCAGGAACAGGCAAGTGCGAAACAAAAGCGGGCATATGATGCTCGTTGTCAGGGCCACTCCTTCACCTCGGGAGCAAAGGTGTTGGTCTTCAACCCAACTCGGAAGAGAGGAGTCTCCCCCAAGCTCGCCAGCCAGTGGGTGGGGCCCTGTGAGGTGTTGGATCACCTTTCGGATAGTTGGCTCTGACGAGACCGGGGCGCGAACCCCGGTCCCCAGTAGACAACTGCATGGACACAAAGCCGATGCTTAGACCGCTGCACCACCGCGGACCCTTAAATTTTTAGTTTGGAGACATGAAAAGAACAAAAATAAGTCACAAAGTAATTACTGAGGTAGTTTTTCCACCGAGAAACTCGATTACTCTGACTTGACATACTTTTACTTGTACTCAAGTAAATAGTCAGGACAGTACTTCAGTAGTTTTCAGTACAACCCGTGTTTCTCCCCAGAACACTACCAGCATCATTGGTTCTCCAGCGTCCCCTGTAGGGACTCCGGTTACCGCTGCATCCGGATCAACCACAGGCTGGACCCGGTGCTTCCCTGCCAGCTGACCATGTGGTGGACTCAGGCGAGGGGTCCTACTGCATCGGGGAGGACGGCTCCATCGGACTGTTGCACGATGCCAGGAACCCCGGCGACAGGCCTAACTGCTGTGGAGACGAAGAGGACGGAACCCGCAACCGGGAACAGATCCAGACTGGCAGGAAACGGATCTGCCCAAAACCATTCAGAGCAGAACCTTCTACAGCCTTCTTCTAAGACGTCCACCATCCATATCCGATTAAGAGTGGGACACGGACTCTATGACTTTTAGAAACGCACTAAAATTGAGGGAAACTGACCCGCATCCCCATCTTTTGGTTGTATTATTTGTTGGTAAACTGGGTCATTTCGGGAAGTTGTTAGTGTTAAAGCTGGTGTGAAACTTGGTGAAGTTTATTTTTCCCAGTGACGTCACTGCACAGCGGCGGATACTGGTTTAGTGTTACTTGTGTTCATCAGTGGATTGAACGGTATCGCCCTTTGCAGACACGTCACAATTATCACGTGACGAGGGAGACTGCGCCATGACGGACGGCAGTAAGGGATAGACCGGGAAATTCAAAAGCGAACAAAAACAAACAAAATATTGCGACGGATGAGTAGCTCTTACTAGTCAGAGTAATGTTGTGGAGTTGTCCTGTGAAGTGAGTCACGTTGTAGGACGGCACAAAGAGCGATATGTGGGGAAGCTAGCGATAGCAGGGTTAGCTAGCGACCCATACCTTCTTCCTACCGATGTGTTCACGGGTCTAGCAAAACCGTTATCTCCGAGATGCATCTGGCTGCAGACAAAATGGCGGACCTCCGCAAGTGGCACCTCCGCAGTTGACAGGAAATCACGTGACCTCCGCGGTTGACAGGAAACCGGACGTTGGTCTTCTTCGTGTTGTTTTTAAGATTGCAATCCGCCATAAAACGGAAAGAAGAAGTAGAAGATACTGTGACAGCGGTAAGACGATACTTTAAAAGGTTAGTTGTCTTTTCTAAGGTTTTATTCAATGTTGTTTATCAAACTTAATGTATCGAAGAACCCAGCGTGCGTGGGTATAATAACTGTTACCGATATGGAGAAAGTACATTCGAAATGTCAAGTGGCTCTAAGCATTTAGCTAAGGTTAGCTAGCGATGTTTCGTTGTGTAGTTGTTGCAGGTCATGTAGCTAGCTAAGCACTTATTAAATACTTGTGTAAATGAATTAGTTTAATTGAGTTTAAAATGGATACTGTTTGAGTACAAACTGTTTGAATCACTGCTCCGCTAATGGGCAGCGGCTGTAGTTAGCTGGTGGGATGCTCAGCCTGGCTAACTCCCAGAGCGTGCAGTGTAGCACGCAGCTAACGTTACTAGCCTGACAGCCGAGGTTAGCGGGCTACTGCTAGCTGGCGAGTAGCCTGTTGTATGATTACATTCATTTTATTTAGTGTATTTAAGAAAAATGTAATGCACAGCAATAACCTTTATAAGGCATTTGTTGAGAGTTTTATATGGGCACGCGCAGAACTGGTAAGTGCCCCGACGGCTTTGTGTGTATTACTGGTTAAAGTCACTTTAAAATAACAATCTAGAATGGCCCGAAATGATAATAATAATAATAATATTAAAAACTACACTTTTCCAGATGCACCCATCCATAATCCAGCCTGGTAGCCAGTTTGGACGCACAACCCACGGGTTACAGTTGGGTTGTCCTCTGTGCCCCAAATGTACCACCACACGGGAGGAGACCATTTTTAAACACCTGGATGCCCACATCCAAAATGCAGTGCATTTCCAAGGTAAGTAGATGAGAAGCAAGCAAGTTTGGAATTTGTGAAGCCCTCTTTCCCATTGAATTTAGCATAGATTTAAAGGTCAACGGTGTTATTTGGAGTCAGTAGATCACCTTGGCAAGAAAGCAGAATGTTACTTTCAAGGGACTGAGATTTGTTTTGTAATTTATTTAATTCACTATTGGATGTGATAAAATTCATAATTGTACATTGTATATTTTATCTAAATTACATTTTTGTGTGGTTTTTTTTTTGCTGTGAAGTTGTACTTTTTAAAAGTTGGGTTACTGTTCCCTTGCAGACAAAATAATTTGCAGATGCAACCAGCCATGCCGAGGCACGGGTCATTACCACTGCCCATATTGTGCAAAAACGATCATGCGCAAAGAGGATTTGACAATACGTGTGACTGGATAGCAAAAACCATTGGTGCTACCCCCATCAGTGCCACCTTCAGCTGAAATCAGCCCATCTGTGCCATCCTCATCAGTAGGGTTAGAATCAGTAGTGAGTGTAGACCATTCATACACACTTCCTCCCTCAGCATCAGTAAAGAGTGTATACCCTTCGGACACACTTCCTCCCTCAGCTTCAGTAGAGAGTGTAGACCCTTCGGACACACTTCCTCCCTCAGCTTCAGTAGAGAGTGTAGACCCTTCGGACACACTTCCTCCCTCAGCTTCAGTAGAGAGTGTAGACCCTTCGGACACATTTCCTCCCTCAGCTTCAGTAGAGAGTGTAGACCCTTCAGACACACTTCCTCCCTCAGCTTCAGTAGAGAGTGTAGACCCTTCGTTCACACGTCCTCCCTCAGCATCAGTAGAGAGTGTAGAGTTGCCATCTTCACGTGTGACAAATCTAAAGTCAGTGAAGTGTCCTCACTGCTCTGTTGTTCTTTACAAAAAGAACTTGTTAGCACACATAGAAAGAAAACATGCAAGGCCAGAAGACATTACAGCTGCATCTCACCTTCAAAGCGTATGTGTTGATCAAACTCGTGGCCTTTTTGCCATCCCAAAAGGTACTCATGGGTTCAGTGTGCCCATACATGTACAATGTAAAACATGGGGCAAACAACATGTGACGAAGTGTGAATTGGAGGACTGTCGTCAATATCAGTTGCTTGCACAACAGAGTGGCCTCAGGCACAGTCTGTGTGAGCATATCCGGTCACTCGATTACTGCAGCAAGACTGCTACTGAGGAACCACTTAAACATGAGGTCCTTGAAGAAATGGTGGAATGCAAGTTTTTTGGAGATTCCAAGGTGGCCGCTTGCAAAAACAGGCAAAAAACAGCAGAGGAAGCTCATGCGCCATTGTCTGTATTGGTTGAAGTTGGAGGTTCTCTAAACCAGATTTGTCTCTCCATACACGAGCCCAAAATCTACCACTACCGTTGTCTTGGCAGAGTCATGGTGACGTATAACAGAAAAAAAAAACACCTGGCATTGCCCCTGTGCAAAGGCTCTTGTGGCAGTGGACAACCTCTCTCTAGCTGAGGCAAAGAGAAGATTTAACACGGGACCATTGTATGATGAAAGGTACAAATGTCTGAAATCAGTCTACCACTTTGTGCCTAACATCCCCTAGCTGTGTTAATATTCATGATATACCATGAGTTCTCATGTCCGATCGATTGTATTTCTTATCTCTCCTTTTCTCTGTCTCTTTTCTTTTCCCAATGTATTCTTTAGTGAAGTGCAAGAATTTAATGATATTATCAAGACGCAGAAGAGGCAGTAGATCGAGGCCGAGCATTAATATTTTTATTTCTATTTCATTGTATTTTTACTTTATTTTATTTATTTTGTTTTTTTTTTGATGTTTTTGTTTATTATTATTATTATTATTGTTATTATTATTATGTAAAACCTCAACCACATTCTGTAAAATGCTGAACCCGATGATAACACTGAAAAATAATAAAATAAATTACTTAAAAAAAAAAAAGAAAGAAATGTGCGTCTGCCTTGGGGGCCCTCCATCCAGCCCTCCACCCCGGGGACCCCCACCAAGCCCCTGGTCACAGATGTTTACCATGTGAAGATGTCAAATGTTGCGCACAATGTCACATTAATAAAGACTATTGTTATATTTAACCCAGTTTATTCTGTTTGTACATGCATATTAACCCTTAATGGAGTGGGATATCCCACTGTTATTATGGCTAAAACAAATAGTCTCATTGTCATATGTATCTTAGACTGTGTGCACAACGGCACTGGTAATTGTAAGATTTGACTGTATGAGAGGAAATGCCAAATTTCTCAGTTGAGTACACACCACATTAGGGATCGGCTTGATAGGTTTTGAAGATATTTTACGTTTAGACATTGAATACTAAAAGCCTATGTTGACTTAACTACTACTTCACCTGGGCCCTATACGACAAAGTGAGTTTGTGTGTGTTTGTAAGTTTCGGTAGATAGCCCCTTCAGTCTCATTTGTCCCAGCAGTAGATAATGGCAGGTTTTATAGGTGTGTTTAAACTGTGGTTAGATAAGGCACCATCTTATCAGAGCCTGTGTAGTGTGCTCACAGTGTTTGCTCAAAGGGGCATCTGTTTGCCATTGAGTCTAGAGGTTATTTGGCCCTCGGTGGGCTTCTGTAAATCTTACCATAATTGTTACACATTCAGGCAGTGACTTTCTGTATCCGATAATAACTGATTAATGAGGGTGGAGTCGTTAGAAAAATAGCCCACATTCTAACCATCCATAGCGAACGTTAGCTGGCATTCGCTAGTGTTGTTAGCTAGCTAGCTAACGTAACGCAATTGCCAACATTGTTAGCTAACGTTATCTAGCCAACGTTAGCTAGCTAGCTAACAACACCAGCGAATGTGTTAGCTAGCAATCGCTATTGTTGTTAGCTAGCTAGCTAACGTATCGCTATTGTTAGAAACGAAGAAGACCAATATCCAGTTTCCTGTCAACTGCGGAGGTCACGTGATTTCCTGTCAACTGCGGAGGTGCCTCTTGCCATTTTGTCTGCAGCCAGCTACTCTTGGAACCGTCCAGTCTGCCCAAGTTCAGTCCACACGGTCTGCACCACTCTGTTACCAACGGAGTGTCGTCCCCCCCACACACACACACACACACAGGTGCTGACCTAAAAGCACACACAAGTCTGGAAGCTGACCAGTTCTTTGTAGCTGGGTGGGTTACAGAACCGCGGTACTACCCTCACAGCAGGGGGATGTACCTCATAATGGCAAAGGTAAGACATAGCTAGCTAGCCAGCTGTGTATGTTTTTAACCTGTTTCCCCTGGGATGCCATCAAACCTCAAGTCGACTGTAACCAAAAGCAGCCCATACTTTCCTCGCCGTGTCATAGTAGGCTACACAGTCTGGCCAGCTAGCTAGCATTTGGCTCATCCCATAGAACGTGTTAAGTTTGAGTCCACAACATTCAAAGGGGACAAGGAGGCATAATAAAACTGTCAGTAATGTTTTCAGTGTCTGAAGCCACTGATTCAAGTGCACTGGTTAGCATGAAGCAAAATACAATTAAATAATAAATATACAATTTGTATATTTTGAGCTGTTTTTGTTAAATTATAATCATTTTCTCATGTCCACTCGGACCATTTCTCACATTCATGTAAGGTAACACTTAAAAAATATCACATAAATCTCAGACTTTTATTGTTCTTATGAGCAAAATTACTTCCCTCTTCAAATGAAATGTGTTAATTAAATTAAAAGTGCATAATTTTTGGTTAAAATATATTATATATATATATATAGTCCAGGTTCAGTCCTCCAGCTGCTACTGGGGGATGGAAATGTAAAGGTAGGTTATAAAAGCATAATTTTACCTGTGGAGTTTGCATTTTTTTTGCATAATTTTCAGATGATATCATATATTTGTATCTGTCACACAAATGAGTGTGGGTGGTGTGTTGGTCACACAGTCCATATAGAAACTGTTGAGACTTCCCTGGTAGTTCATACTGAGTCATGTGACCGCCTGTCTGCAGCACCCGGCATGCACACCCAGCATGAAGTCCTGCAGGAGGACGTCCTACACAGACTGAGAACCCTGGCAGCACTGGAGCTGCTTTAACTTTATATTATGGAAATATTCTCTCTCTCTCTCACTCTCTCTCTCTCTCACTCACTCTCTCTCTCTCTTGCTCTCTCTGTGTCTCTGTCTCTGTCTCTGTTTCTCTCTGTCTGTCTCTCTCTCTCTGTCTCTGTCTCTCTCTGTCTCTGTCTCTCTGTCTGTCTGTCTCTGTCTCTCTCTGTCTCTCTCTGTCTCTCTCTGTCTCTGTCTCTCTCTGTCTCTCTCTCTCTCTGTCTCTGTCTCTCTCTCTGTCTCTCTGTCTGTCTGTCTGTCTGTCTCTGTCTCTCTCTGTCTCTGTCTCTCTGTCTGTCTGTCTCTGTCTCTCTCTGTCTCTGTCTCTCTGTCTCTGTCTCTGTCTCTCTCTGTCTCTGTCTCTGTCTCTCTCTCAATTCAGTTCAACAGGGCTTTATTGGCATGACCATTTTCTGTTACATAGTGTTGCCAAAGCACACAGTGGTAAGAAACAGTACAGGACACTTTACAACACACACACACTACTACTACTACTACTACTTTCAGCTGCTCCCGTTAGGGGGCGCCACAGCGGATCATCCGTTTCCATTTCTTCCTGTCTTCTGCGTCTTCCTCTGTCACACCAGCCACCTGCATGTCTTCCCTCACCACATCCATAAACCTCCTCTTTGGCCTTCCTCTTCTCCTCTTCCCTGGCAGCTCCATATTCAGCATCCTTCTCCCAGTATACCCAGCATCTCTCCTCCACACATGTCCACACCATCTCAATCTTGCCTCTCTTGCTTTGTCTCCAAACCGTCCAACCTGAGCGGTCCCTCTAATATACTCCTTCCTAATCCTGTCCTTCTTCATCACTCCCAGTGAAAATCTTAGCATCTTCATCTCTGCCACCTCCAGCTCCACCTCCTGTCTTTTCGTCAGTGCCACTGTCTCCAAACCATATAACATAGCTGGTCTCACCACCATCTTGTAAACTTTCCCTTTAACTCTTGCTGATACCCTTCTGTCGCAAATCACTCCTGACACTCTTCTCCACCCACTCCACCCTGCCTGCACTCTCTTTTTCACCTCTCTTCTGCACTCCCCGTTACTTTGGACAGTTGACCCCAAGTATTTAAACTCATTTGTCTTCGTCACCTCTACTCTTTGCATCCTCACCATTCCACTGTCCTCCGTCTCATTCATGCATAGGTATTCCGTCTTGCTCCTACTGACTTTCATTCCTCTTCTCTCCAGTGCATACCTCCACCTCTCCAGGCTCTCCTCAACCTGCACCCTACTCTCGCTACAGATCGCAATGTCATCTGCGAACATCAGCATCCATGGAGACTCCTGCCTGATCTTGTCCGTCAACCTGTCCATCACCACTGCAAACAAGAAAGGGCTCAGAGCCGATCCTTGATGTAATCCCACCTCCACCCTGAACCCATCTGTCATTCCAACCGCACACCTCACCATTGTCACACTGCCCTCATACATATCCTGCACCACTCCTACATACTTCTCTGCAACTCCTGACTTCCTCATACAATACCACACCTCCTCTCTCGGCACCCTGTCATATGCTTTCTCTAAATCTACAAAGACACAATGCAACTCTTTCTGACCTTCTCTATACTTCTCCATCAACATTCTCAAAGGAAACATCACATCTGTGGTGCCCTTTCGTGGCATGAAACCATACTGCTGCTGCTGATCATCACCTCTCCTCCTCTTAACCTAGCTTCTATTACTCTTTCCCAAATCTTCATGCTGTGGCTGATCAACTTTATACCTCTGTAGTTGCTACAGTTCTGCACATCACCCTTGTTCTTGAAAATCGGTACCAGTATGCTTCTTCTCCACTCCTCAGGCATCCTCTCACTTTCCAAGATTGTGTTAAACAATCTAGTTAAAAACTCCACTGCCATCTCTCCTAAACATCTCCATGCCTCCACAGGTATGTCATCAGGACCAACTGCCTTTCCATTCTTCATCCTCTCCATAGCTGCCCTCACTTCCTCCTTGCTAATCCACTGAACTTCCTGATTCACTATCCCTACATCATCCAACCTTCTCTCTCTCTCATTTTCTTCATTCATCAGCCCCTCAAACTACTCCTTCCACCTTCTTAGCACACTCTCCTCACTTGTCAGCACATTTCCATCTCTATCCTTCATCACCCTAACTTGCTGCACATCCTTTGCAGCTGGGTCCCTCTTTCTAGCCAATCGGTACAAGTCCTTTTCTCCTTCCTTAGTGTCTAACCTGTCATACAACTCACCATACACCTTTTCCTTTACCTTCACCACCTCTCTCTTTGCTTTACGCTGCATCTCCTTGTACTCCTGTCTACTTTCTTCATCTCTCTGACTATCCCACTTCTTCTTTGCCAACCTCTTCCTCTGTATAATTTGCTGTACTTCCTCATTCCACCACCAAGTCTCCTTGTCTTCCTTCCTCTGTCCTGATGGCACACCAAGTACCTTCCTAGCTGTCTCCCTCACTATTTCTGCAGTGGTTGTCCAGCCATCTGGCAACTCTTCACTACCACCCAGTGCCTGTCTTAACTCCTGCCTGAACTCCACACAACAGTCTTCCTTCTTCAACTTCCACCATTTGATCTTCGGCTGTGTCTTCACTCGCTTCCTCTTCTTGGTCTCCAAAGTCATCCTACAGACCACCATCCGATGCTGCCTAGCTACGTTCTCCCCTGTCACCACCTTGCAGTCTCCAATCCCTTTTAGATCGCGCCTTCTACGCAAGATATAGTCCACCTGTGTGCACTTTCCTCCACTCTTGTACGTCACCCTGTGTTCCTCCCTCTTCTTGAAATATGTATTCACCACAGCCATTTCCATCCTTTTCGCAAAATCCACCACCATCTGTCCTTCCACATTTCTCTTCTTGACTCCATACCTTCCCATCACCTCCTCATCACCCCTGTTCCCTTCACCAACATGTCCATTGAAGTCTGCTCCAATCACCACTCTCTCCTCCTTGGGTACCTTCTCCACCACGTCGTCCAACTCACTCCAGAATTCTTCTTTCTCCTCCATCTCACACCCAACTTGCGGGGCATATGCGCTGATAACATTCAGCAATAAACCTTCAATTTCCAGCTTCATACTCATCACTCTGTCTGACACTCTCTTCACCTCCAGCACACTCTTGACATACTCTTCCTTCAGAATTACCCCTACCCCATTTCTCCTCCCATCTGCACCATGGTAGAAGAGTTTGAACCCACCTCCGATACTCCTGGCCTTACTCCCCTTCCACCTGGTCTCTTGCACACACAGTATGCCTACCTTTCTTCTTTCCATCATGTCAGCCAGCTCTCTCCCTTTACCAGTCATAGTGCCAACATTCAAAGTTCCAACTCTCACCTCCACATGCCTACCCTTTCTCCTCTCTAGCTGCCTCTGGACATGCTTTCCCCCTCTCCTTCTCCTTCGCACAACACACACACACTATCATAGAAAAAAAGTTGCTGTATTTCTAAAAACAAACAACCAATTTAACAATACATTTAATATTGCAAACGTTAATTTATTAAAGAAGAGAAGAACAAAAAATAGAAAAGGAAGAAACCTCTGTGTGTGTGTGTGTGTGTGTGTGTGTGTGTGTGTGTGTGTGTGTGTGTGTGTGTGTGCATAGGTGTGTGGGTGTGTTTAGGTGGATGTGTGTGTGTGTGTGTGTGTGTGTGTGTGGACAGGGTGCTCACTCACTGTCCATCAGATTGTGACAACAACAATATATTTGGCTGCTGTGTTGCAGTTTGTCTCCTCCTCTCCCAGTAGGATGACTAGTTTGTCTTCACCTCTCCCAGTAGGATGGCTAGTTTGTCTTCTCCTCCCCCAATAGGATGACTAGTTTGTCTTCACCTCTCCCAGTAGGATGGCTAGTTTGTCTCCTCCTCTCCCAGTAGGATGGCTAGTTTGTCTCCTCCTCTCCCAGTAGGATGGCTAGTTTGTCTTCTCCTCTCCGTGTAGGATGACTAGTTTGTCTTCTCCTCTCCCAGTAGGATGACTAGTTTGCCTTTTCCTCTCTCAGCAGGATGGTTAGTTTGTCTTCTCCTCCCCCAGTAGGATGGCTAGTTTGTCTTCTCCTCTCCCAGTAGGATGGCTAGTTTGTCTTCTCCTCTCCCAGTAGGATGGCTAGTTTGTCTTCTCCTCCCCCAGTAGGATGACTAGTTTGCCTTCTCCTCTCCCAGTAGGATGGCTAGTTTGTCTTCTCCTCTCCCAGTAGGATGGCTAGTTTGTCTTCTCCTCTCTCAGCAGGATGGCTAGTTTGTCTTCTCCTCTCCCAGTAGGATGGCTAGTTTGTCTTCACCTCTCCCAGTAGGATGGCTAGTTTGTCTTCTCCTCTCCCAGTAGGATGGCTAGTTTGTCTTCTCCTCTCCCAGTAGGATGGCTAGTTTGCCTTCTCCTCTCCCAGTAGGATGGCTAGTTTGTCTTCACCTCTCCCAGTAGGATGGCTAGTTTGTCTTCTCCTCTCCCAGTAGGATGGCTAGTTTGTCTTCTCCTCTCCCAGTAGGAAGGGTAGTTTGTCTTCACCTCTCCCAGTAGGATGGCTAGTTTGTCTTCTCCTCTGCCAGTAGGATGGCTAGTTTGTCTTCTCCTCTCCCAGTAGGATGACTAGTTTGTCTTCACCTCTCCCAGTAGGATGGCTAGTTTGTCTTCTCCTCCCCCAATAGGATGACTAGTTTGTCTTCACCTCTCCCAGTAGGATGGCTAGTTTGTCTCCTCCTCTCCCAGTAGGATGGCTAGTTTGTCTCCTCCTCTCCCAGTAGGATGGCTAGTTTGTCTTCACCTCTCCCAGTAGGATGGCTAGTTTGTCTTCACCTCTCCCAGTAGGATGGCTAGTTTGTCTCCTCCTCTCCCAGTAGGATGGCTAGTTTGTCTTCACCTCTCCCAGTAGGATGGCTAGTTTGTCTTCTCCTCCCCCAATAGGATGACTAGTTTGTCTTCACCTCTCCCAGTAGGATGGCTAGTTTGTCTTCACCTCTCCCAGTAGGATGGCTAGTTTGTCTCCTCCTCTCCCAGTAGGATGGCTAGTTTGTCTTCACCTCTCCCAGTAGGATGGCTAGTTTGTCTTCACCTCTCCCAGTAGGATGGCTAGTTTGTCTCCTCCTCTCCCAGTAGGATGGCTAGTTTGTCTTCACCTCTCCCAGTAGGATGGCTAGTTTGTCTTCTCCTCCCCCAATAGGATGACTAGTTTGTCTTCACCTCTACCAGTAGGATGACTAGTTTGTCTTCTCCTCTCCCAGTAGGATGGCTAGTTTGTCTCCTCCTCTCCCAGTAGGATGACTAGTTTGTCTTCACCTCTCCCAGTAGGATGGCTAGTTTGTCTTCTCCTCCCCCAGTAGGATGACTAGTTTGTCTTTTCCTCTCCCAATATGATGACTAGTTTGTCTTCACCTCTCCCAGTAGGATGGCTAGTTTGTCTTCTCCTCCCCCAGTAGGATGACTAGTTTGTCTTTTCCTCTCCCAATAGGATGACTAGTTTGTCTTCTCCTCCCCCAGTAGGATAGCTAGTTTGTCTTCACCTCTCCCAGTAGGATGGCTAGTTTGTCTTCACCTCTCCCAGTAGGATGACTAGTTTGTCTTCACCTCTCCCAGTAGGATGGCTAGTTTGTCTTCTCCTCTCCCAGTAGGATGACTACTTTGTCTTCTCCTCCCCCAGTAGGATGACTAGTTTGTCTTCTCCTCTCCCAGTAGGATGGCTAGTTTGTCTTCTCCTCCCCCAGTAGGATGACTAGTTTGTCTTCTCCTCCCCCAGTAGGATGGCTAGTTTGTCTTCTCCTCCCCCAGTAGGATGACTAGTTTGTCTTCTCCTCTCCCAGTAGGATGGCTAGTTTGTCTTCGCCTCTCCCAATAGGATGGCTAGTTTGTCTCCTCCTTTCCCAGTAGGATGGCTAGTTTGTCTTTTCCTCTCCCAATAGGATGGCTAGTTTGTCTTCTCCTCTCCCTGTAGGATGACTAGTTTGTCTTCTCCTCCCCCAGTAGGATGACTAGTTTGCCTTCTCCTCTCCCAGTAGGATGGCTAGTTTGTCTTCACCTCTCCCAGTAGGATGGCTAGTTTGTCTTCTCCTCTCCCAGTAGGATGGCTAGTTTGTCTCCTCCTCTCCCAGTAGGATGGCTAGTTTGTCTCCTCCTCTCCCAGTAGGATGGCTAGTTTGTCTTCACCTCTCCCAGTAGGATGGCTAGTTTGTCTTCACCTCTCCCAGTAGGATGGCTACTTTGTCTCCTCCTCTCCCAGTAGGATGGCTAGTTTGTCTTCACCTCTCCCAGTAGGATGGCTAGTTTGTCTTCTCCTCCCCCAATAGGATGACTAGTTTGTCTACACCTCTCCCAGTAGGATGGCTAGTTTGTCTTCACCTCTCCCAGTAGGATGGCTAGTTTGTCTCCTCCTCTCCCAGTAGGATGGCTAGTTTGTCTTCACCTCTCCCAGTAGGATGGCTAGTTTGTCTTCACCTCTCCCAGTAGGATGGCTAGTTTGTCTCCTCCTCTCCCAGTAGGATGGCTAGTTTGTCTTCACCTCTCCCAGTAGGATGGCTAGTTTGTCTTCTCCTCCCCCAATAGGATGACTAGTTTGTCTTCACCTCTCCCAGTAGGATGACTAGTTTGTCTTCTCCTCTCCCAGTAGGATGGCTAGTTTGTCTCCTCCTCTCCCAATATGATGACTAGTTTGTCTTCACCTCTCCCAGTATGATGGCTAGTTTGTCTTCTCCTCCCCCAGTAGGATGACTAGTTTGTCTTTTCCTCTCCCAATAGGATGACTAGTTTGTCTTCTCCTCCCCCAGTAGGATAGCTAGTTTGTCTTCACCTCTCCCAGTAGGATGGCTAGTTTGTCTTCACCTCTCCCAGTAGGATGACTAGTTTGTCTTCACCTCTCCCAGTAGGATGGCTAGTTTGTCTTCTCCTCTCCCAGTAGGATGACTAGTTTGTCTTCTCCTCCCCCAGTAGGATGACTAGTTTGTCTTCTCCTCTCCCAGTAGGATGGCTAGTTTGTCTTCTCCTCCCCCAGTAGGATGACTAGTTTGTCTTCTCCTCCCCCAGTAGGATGGCTAGTTTGTCTTCTCCTCCCCCAGTAGGATGACTAGTTTGTCTTCTCCTCTCCCAGTAGGATGGCTAGTTTGTCTTCGCCTCTCCCAATAGGATGGCTAGTTTGTCTCCTCCTTTCCCAGTAGGATGGCTAGTTTGTCTTTTCCTCTCCCAATAGGATGGCTAGTTTGTCTTCTCCTCTCCCTGTAGGATGACTAGTTTGTCTTCTCCTCCCCCAGTAGGATGACTAGTTTGCCTTCTCCTCTCCCAGTAGGATGGCTAGTTTGTCTTCACCTCTCCCAGTAGGATGGCTAGTTTGTCTTCTCCTCTCTCAGCAGGATGGTTAGTTTGTCTTCTCCTCTCCCAGTAGGATGGCTAGTTTGTCTTCACCTCTCCCAGTAGGATGACTAGTTTGTCTTCTCCTCTCTCAGCAGGATGACTAGTTTGTCTTTTCCTCTCCCAGCAGGATGGTTAGTTTGTCTTCTCCTCTCCCAGTAGGATGGCTACTTTGTCTTCTCCTCTCCCAGTAGGATGGCTAGTTTGTCTTCTCCTCTCTCAGCAGGATGGCTGGTTTGTCTCCTCCTCTCCCAGACCCAGTAGGATGGCTAGTTTGTCTTCACCTCTCCCAGTAGGATGGCTAGTTTGTCTTCTCCTCTCCCAGTAGGATGGTTAGTTTGTCTTCTCCTCCCCCAGTAGGATGGTTAGTTTGTCTTCTCCTCTCCCAGTAGGATGGCTAGTTTGTCTTCTCCTCCCCCAGTAGGATGGCTAGTTTGTCTTCTCCTCTCCCAGTAGGATGGCTAGTTTGTCTTCGCCTCTCCCAATAGGATGGCTAGTTTGTCTCCTCCTTTCCCAGTAGGATGGCTAGTTTGTCTTTTCCTCTCCCAATAGGATGGCTAGTTTGTCTTCTCCTCTCCCTGTAGGATGACTAGTTTGTCTTCTCCTCCCCCAGTAGGATGACTAGTTTGCCTTCTCCTCTCCCAGTAGGATGGCTAGTTTGTCTTCACCTCTCCCAGTAGGATGGCTAGTTTGTCTTCTCCTCTCTCAGCAGGATGGTTAGTTTGTCTTCTCCTCTCCCAGTAGGATGGCTAGTTTGTCTTCACCTCTCCCAGTAGGATGGCTAGTTTGTCTTCTCCTCTCTCAACAGGATGACTAGTTTGTCTTTTCCTCTCCCAGCAGGATGGTTAGTTTGTCTTCTCCTCTCCCAGTAGGATGGCTACTTTGTCTTCTCCTCTCCCAGTAGGATGGCTAGTTTGTCTTCTCCTCTCTCAGCAGGATGGCTGGTTTGTCTCCTCCTCTCCCAGACCCAGTAGGATGGCTAGTTTGTCTTCACCTCTCCCAGTAGGATGGCTAGTTTGTCTTCTCCTCTCCCAGTAGGATGGTTAGTTTGTCTTCTCCTCCCCCAGTAGGATGGTTAGTTTGTCTTCTCCTCTCCCAGTAGGATGGTTAGTTTGTCTTCTCCTCTCCCAGTAGGATGACTAGTTTTTCTTCTCCTTTCCCAGTAGGATGGCTAGTTTGTCTCCTCCTCTCCCAGTAGGATGGCTAGTTTGTCTTCTCCTCTCCCAGTAGGATGGCTAGTTTGTCTTCTCCTCTCCCAGTAGGATGGCTAGTTTGTCTTTTCCTCTCCCAATAGGATGACTAGTTTGTCTTCTCCTCTCCCTGTAGGATGACTAGTTTGTCTTCTCCTCCCCCAGTAGGATGACTGGTTTGTCTTCTCCTCTCCCAGTAGGATGGCTAGTTTGTCTTCGCCTCTCCCAATAGGATGGCTAGTTTGTCTCCTCCTTTCCCAGTCGGATGGCTAGTTTGTCTTTTCCTCTCCCAATAGGATGGCTAGTTTGTCTTCTCCTCTCCGTGTAGGATGACTAGTTTGTCTTCTCCTCTCCCAGTAGGATGACTAGTTTGCCTTTTCCTCTCCCAGTAGGATGGCTAGTTTGTCTTCACCTCTCCCAGTAGGATGGCTAGTTTGTCTTCTCCTCTCTCAGCAGGATGGTTAGTTTGTCTTCTCCTCCCCCAGTAGGATGACTAGTTTGCCTTCTCCTCTCCCAGTAGGATGGCTAGTTCGTCTTCTCCTCTCCCAGTAGGATGGCTAGTTTGTCTTCTCCTCTCTCAGCAGGATGGATAGTTTGTCTTCTCCTCTCCCAGTAGGATGGCTAGTTTGTCTTCACCTCTCCCAGTAGGATGGCTAGTTTGTCTTCTCCTCTCCCAGTAGGATGGCTAGTTTGTCTTCTCCTCTCCCAGTAGGATGGCTAGTTTGCCTTCTCCTCTCCCAGTAGGATGGCTAGTTTGTCTTTTCCTCTCCCAGCAGGATGGTTAGTTTGTCTTCTCCTCTCCCAGTAGGATGGCTACTTTGTCTTCTCCTCTCCCAGTAGGATGGCTAGTTTGTCTTCTCCTCTCTCAGCAGGATGGCTGGTTTGTCTCCTCCTCTCCCAGACCCAGTAGGATGGCTAGTTTGTCTTCACCTCTCCCAGTAGGATGGCTAGTTTGTCTTCTCCTCTCCCAGTAGGATGGTTAGTTTGTCTTCTCCTCCCCCAGTAGGATGGTTAGTTTGTCTTCTCCTCTCCCAGTAGGATGGTTAGTTTGTCTTCTCCTCTCCCAGTAGGATGACTAGTTTTTCTTATCCTTTCCCAGTAGGATGGCTAGTTTGTCTCCTCCTCTCCCAGTAGGATGGCTAGTTTGTCTTCTCCTCTCCCAGTAGGATGGCTAGTTTGTCTTCTCCTCTCCCAGTAGGATGGCTAGTTTGTCTTTTCCTCTCCCAATAGGATGACTAGTTTGTCTTCTCCTCTCCCTGTAGGATGACTAGTTTGTCTTCTCCTCCCCCAGTAGGATGACTGGTTTGTCTTCTCCTCTCCCAGTAGGATGGCTAGTTTGTCTTCGCCTCTCCCAATAGGATGGCTAGTTTGTCTCCTCCTTTCCCAGTCGGATGGCTAGTTTGTCTTTTCCTCTCCCAATAGGATGGCTAGTTTGTCTTCTCCTCTCCGTGTAGGATGACTAGTTTGTCTTCTCCTCTCCCAGTAGGATGACTAGTTTGCCTTTTCCTCTCCCAGTAGGATGGCTAGTTTGTCTTCACCTCTCCCAGTAGGATGGCTAGTTTGTCTTCTCCTCTCTCAGCAGGATGGTTAGTTTGTCTTCTCCTCCCCCAGTAGGATGACTAGTTTGCCTTCTCCTCTCCCAGTAGGATGGCTAGTTTGTCTTCTCCTCTCCCAGTAGGATGGCTAGTTTGTCTTCTCCTCTCTCAGCAGGATGGCTAGTTTGTCTTCTCCTCTCCCAGTAGGATGGCTAGTTTGTCTTTTCCTCTCCCAGTAGGATGGCTAGTTTGTCTTCTCCTCTCCCAGTAGGATGGCTAGTTTGTCTTCTCCTCTCCCAGTAGGATGGCTAGTTTGCCTTCTCCTCTCCCAGTAGGATGGCTAGTTTGTCTTCACCTCTCCCAGTAGGATGGCTAGTTTGTCTTCTCCTCTCCCAGTAGGATGGCTAGTTTGTCTTCTCCTCTCCCAGTAGGATGGCTAGTTTGTCTTCACCTCTCCCAGTAGGATGGCTAGTTTGTCTTCTCCTCTCCCAGTAGGATGGCTAGTTTGTCTTCTCCTCTCCCAGTAGGATGACTAGTTTGTCTTTTCCTCTCCCAGCAGGATGGTTAGTTTGTCTTCTCCTCTCCCAGTAGGATGGCTACTTTGTCTTCTCCTCTCCCAGTAGGATGGCTAGTTTGTCTTCTCCTCTCTCAGCAGGATGACTAGTTTGTCTTCTCCTCTCCCAGTAGGATGGCTAGTTTGTCTTCGCCTCTCCCAATAGGATGGCTAGTTTGTCTCCTCCTTTCCCAGTAGGATGGCTCGTTTGTCTTTTCCTCTCCCAATAGGATGGCTAGTTTGTCTTCTCCTCTCCCTGTAGGATGACTAGTTTGTCTTCTCCTCCCCCAGTAGGATGACTAGTTTGCCTTCTCCTCTCCCAGTAGGATGGCTAGTTTGTCTTCACCTCTCCCAGTAGGATGGCTAGTTTGTCTTCTCCTCTCTCAGCAGGATGGTTAGTTTGTCTTCTCCTCTCCCAGTAGGATGGCTAGTTTGTCTTCACCTCTCCCAGTAGGATGGCTAGTTTGTCTTCTCCTCTCTCAGCAGGATGACTAGTTTGTCTTTTCCTCCCCCAGCAGGATGGTTAGTTTGTCTTCTCCTCTCCCAGTAGGATGGCTACTTTGTCTTCTCCTCTCCCAGTAGGATGGCTAGTTTGTCTTCTCCTCTCTCAGCAGGATGGCTGGTTTGTCTCCTCCTCTCCCAGACCCAGTAGGATGGCTAGTTTGTCTTCACCTCTCCCAGTAGGATGGCTAGTTTGTCTTCTCCTCTCCCAGTAGGATGGTTAGTTTGTCTTCTCCTCCCCCAGTAGGATGGTTAGTTTGTCTTCTCCTCTCCCAGTAGGATGGTTAGTTTGTCTTCCCCTCTCCCAGTAGGATGACTAGTTTTTCTTCTCCTTTCCCAGTAGGATGGCTAGTTTGTCTCCTCCTCTCCCAGTAGGATGGCTAGTTTGTCTTCTCCTCTCCCAGTAGGATGGCTAGTTTGTCTTCTCCTCTCCCAGTAGGATGGCTAGTTTGTCTTTTCCTCTCCCAATAGGATGACTAGTTTGTCTTCTCCTCTCCCTGTAGGATGACTAGTTTGTCTTCTCCTCCCCCAGTAGGATGACTGGTTTGTCTTCTCCTCTCCCAGTAGGATGGCTAGTTTGTCTTCGCCTCTCCCAATAGGATGGCTAGTTTGTCTCCTCCTTTCCCAGTCGGATGGCTAGTTTGTCTTTTCCTCTCCCAATAGGATGGCTAGTTTGTCTTCTCCTCTCCGTGTAGGATGACTAGTTTGTCTTCTCCTCTCCCAGTAGGATGACTAGTTTGCCTTTTCCTCTCCCAGTAGGATGGCTAGTTTGTCTTCACCTCTCCCAGTAGGATGGCTAGTTTGTCTTCACCTCTCCCAGTAGGATGGCTAGTTTGTCTTCTCCTCTCCCAGTAGGATGGCTACTTTGTCTTCTCCTCTCCCAGTAGGATGGCTAGTTTGTCTTCTCCTCTCTCAGCAGGATGACTAGTTTGTCTTCTCCTCTCCCAGTAGGATGGCTAGTTTGTCTTCACCTCTCCCAGTAGGATGGCTAGTTTGTCTTCACCTCTCCCAGTAGGATGGCTAGTTTGTCTTCACCTCTCCCAGTAGGATGGCTACTTTGTCTCCTCCTCTCCCAGTAGGATGGCTAGTTTGTCTTCACCTCCCCCAGCAGGATGGTTAGTTTGTCTTCTCCTCTCCCAGTAGGATGGCTACTTTGTCTTCTCCTCTCCCAGTAGGATGGCTAGTTTGTCTTCTCCTCTCTCAGCAGGATGGCTGGTTTGTCTCCTCCTCTCCCAGACCCAGTAGGATGGCTAGTTTGTCTTCACCTCTCCCAGTAGGATGGCTAGTTTGTCTTCTCCTCTCCCAGTAGGATGGTTAGTTTGTCTTCTCCTCCCCCAGTAGGATGGTTAGTTTGTCTTCTCCTCTCCCAGTAGGATGGTTAGTTTGTCTTCCCCTCTCCCAGTAGGATGACTAGTTTTTCTTCTCCTTTCCCAGTAGGATGGCTAGTTTGTCTCCTCCTCTCCCAGTAGGATGGCTAGTTTGTCTTCTCCTCTCCCAGTAGGATGGCTAGTTTGTCTTCTCCTCTCCCAGTAGGATGGCTAGTTTGTCTTTTCCTCTCCCAATAGGATGACTAGTTTGTCTTCTCCTCTCCCTGTAGGATGACTAGTTTGTCTTCTCCTCCCCCAGTAGGATGACTAGTTTGCCTTTTCCTCTCCCAGTAGGATGGCTAGTTTGTCTTCACCTCTCCCAGTAGGATGGCTAGTTTGTCTTCTCCTCTCTCAGCAGGATGGTTAGTTTGTCTTCTCCTCCCCCAGTAGGATGACTAGTTTGCCTTCTCCTCTCCCAGTAGGATGGCTAGTTTGTCTTCTCCTCCCCCAGTAGGATGACTAGTTTGCCTTCTCCTCTCCCAGTAGGATGGCTAGTTTGTCTTCTCCTCTCCCAGTAGGATGGCTAGTTTGTCTTCTCCTCTCTCAGCAGGATGGCTAGTTTGTCTTCTCCTCTCCCAGTAGGATGGCTAGTTTGTCTTCACCTCTCCCAGTAGGATGGCTAGTTTGTCTTCTCCTCTCCCAGTAGGATGGCTAGTTTGTCTTCTCCCCTCCCAGTAGGATGGCTAGTTTGCCTTCTCCTCTCCCAGTAGGATGGCTAGTTTGTCTTCACCTCTCCCAGTAGGATGGCTAGTTTGTCTTCTCCTCTCCCAGTAGGATGGCTAGTTTGTCTTCACCTCTCCCAGTAGGATGGCTAGTTTGTCTTCTCCTCTCCCAGTAGGATGGCTAGTTTGTCTTCTCCTCTCCCAGTAGGATGACTAGTTTGTCTTCTTCTCTCTCAGCAGGATGGCTGGTTTGTCTTTTCCTCTCCCAGACCCAGTAGGATGGCTAGTTTGTCTTCTCCTCTCTCAGCAGGATGGCTGGTTTGTCTTCTCCTCTCCCAGACCCAGTAGGATGGCTAGTTTGTCTTCTCCTCTCCCAGTAGGATGGCTGGTTTGTCTTCTCGTCTCCCAGTAGGATGGCTGGTTTGTCTTCTCCTCTCTCAGTAGGATGACTAGTTTGTCTTCTCCTCTCCCAGTAGGATGACTAGTTTGTCTTCTCCTTTCCCAGCAGGATGACTAGTTTGTCTTCTCCTCTCCCAGTAGGATGGCTAGTTTGTCTTTTCCTCTCCCAGTAGGATGGCTAGTTTGTCTTTTCCTCTCCCAGTAGGATGGCTAGTTTGTCTTCTCCTCTCCCAGTAGGATGGCTAGTTTGTCTTTTCCTCTCCCAGTAGGATGGCTAGTTTGTCTTCTCCTCTCTCAGCAGGATGGCTAGTTTGTCTTTTCCTCTGCCAGTAGGATGGCTGGTTTGTCTTTTCCTCTCAAAGTAGGATGGCTGGTTTGTCTTTTCCTCTCCCAGTAGGATGGCTGGTTTGTCTTCTCCTCTCTCAGCAGGATGACTAGTTTGTCTTCTCCTCTCCCAGTAGGATGGCTAGTTTGTCTTCTCCTCTCCCAGTAGGATGGCTAGTTTGTCTTTTCCTCTCCCAATAGGATGACTAGTTTGTCTTCTCCTCTCCCTGTAGGATGACTAGTTTGTCTTCTCCTCCCCCAGTAGGATGACTAGTTTGTCTTCTCCTCTCCCAGTAGGATGACTAGTTTGTCTTCGCCTCTCCCAATAGGATGGCTAGTTTGTCTCCTCCTTTCCCAGTAGGATGGCTAGTTTGTCTTTTCCTCTCCCAATAGGATCGCTAGTTTGTCTTCTCCTCTCTGTGTAGGATGACTAGTTTGTCTTCTCCTCTCCCAGTAGGATGACTAGTTTGCCTTTTCCTCTCCCAGTAGGATGGCTAGTTTGTCTTCACCTCTCCCAGTAGGATGGCTAGTTTGTCTTCTCCTCTCTCAGCAGGATGGTTAGTTTGTCTTCTCCTCCCCCAGTAGGATGACTAGTTTGCCTTCTCCTCTCCCAGTAGGATGGCTAGTTTGTCTTCTCCTCTCCCAGTAGGATGGCTAGTTTGTCTTCTCCTCTCCCAGTAGGATGGCTAGTTTGTCTTCTCCCCTCCCAGTAGGATGACTAGTTTGCCTTCTCCTCTCCCAGTAGGATGGCTAGTTTGTCTTCACCTCTCCCAGTAGGATGGCTAGTTTGTC
Organism: Lampris megalopsis; assembly: GCA_022114975.2. NCBI lineage: Eukaryota > Metazoa > Chordata > Actinopteri > Lampriformes > Lampridae > Lampris > Lampris megalopsis. The sequence continues at coordinate 455,284 of JAJHIY020000622.1, read as the reverse complement.
TTCTCCTCTCCCAGTAGGATGGCTAGTTTGTCTTCTCCACTCCCAGTAGGATGGCTAGTTTGTCTTCACCTCTCCCAGTAGGATGGCTAGTTTGTCTTCTCCTCTCCCAGTAGGATGGCTAGTTTGTCTTCTCCTCTCCCAGTAGGATGACTAGTTTGTCTTCTTCTCTCTCAGCAGGATGGCTGGTTTGTCTTTTCCTCTCCCAGACCCAGTAGGATGGCTAGTTTGTCTTCACCTCTCCCAGTAGGATGGCTAGTTTGTCTTCTCCTCTCCCAGTAGGATGGCTAGTTTGTCTTCTCCTCTCTCAGCAGGGTGGCTGGTTTGTCTTCTCCTCTCCCAGACCCAGTAGGATGGCTAGTTTGTCTTCTCCTCTCCCAGTAGGATGACTAGTTTGCCTTTTCCTCTCCCAGTAGGATGGCTAGTTTGTCTTCACCTCTCCCAGTAGGATGGCTAGTTTGTCTTCTCCTCTCTCAGCAGGATGGTTAGTTTGTCTTCTCCTCCCCCAGTAGGATGACTAGTTTGCCTTCTCCTCTCCCAGTAGGATGGCTAGTTTGTCTTCTCCTCTCCCAGTAGGATGGCTAGTTTGTCTTCTCCTCTCCCAGTAGGATGGCTAGTTTGTCTTCTCCCCTCCCAGTAGGATGGCTAGTTTGCCTTCTCCTCTCCCAGTAGGATGGCTAGTTTGTCTTCACCTCTCCCAGTAGGATGGCTAGTTTGTCTTCTCCTCTCCCAGTAGGATGGCTAGTTTGTCTTCTCCTCTCCCAGTAGGATGGCTAGTTTGTCTTCACCTCTCCCAGTAGGATGGCTAGTTTGTCTTCTCCTCTCCCAGTAGGATGGCTAGTTTGTCTTCTCCTCTCCCAGTAGGATGACTAGTTTGTCTTCTTCTCTCTCAGCAGGATGGCTGGTTTGTCTTTTCCTCTCCCAGACCCAGTAGGATGGCTAGTTTGTCTTCTCCTCTCTCAGCAGGATGGCTGGTTTGTCTTCTCCTCTCCCAGACCCAGTAGGATGGCTACTTTGTCTTCTCCTCTCCCAGTAGGATGGCTGGTTTGTCTTCTCGTCTCCCAGTAGGATGGCTGGTTTGTGTTCTCCTCTCTCAGTAGGATGACTAGTTTGTCTTCTCCTCTCCCAGTAGGATGACTAGTTTGTCTTCTCCTCTCCCAGCAGGATGACTAGTTTGTCTTCTCCTCTCCCAGTAGGATGGCTAGTTTGTCTTTTCCTCTCCCAGTAGGATGGCTAGTTTGTCTTTTCCTCTCCCAGTAGGATGGCTAGTTTGTCTTCTCCTCTCCCAGTAGGATGGCTAGTTTGTCTTTTCCTCTCCCAGTAGGATGGCTAGTTTGTCTTCTCCTCTCTCAGCAGGATGGCTAGTTTGTCTTTTCCTCTCCCAGTAGGATGGCTGGTTTGTCTTTTCCTCTCCAAGTAGGATGGCTGGTTTGTCTTTTCCTCTCCCAGTAGGATGGCTGGTTTGTCTTCTCCTCTCTCAGCAGGATGACTAGTTTGTCTTCTCCTCTCCCAGTAGGATGGCTAGTTTGTCTTCTCCTCTCCCAGTAGGATGGCTAGTTTGTCTTTTCCTCTCCCAATAGGATGACTAGTTTGTCTTCTCCTCTCCCTGTAGGATGACTAGTTTGTCTTCTCCTCCCCCAGTAGGATGACTAGTTTGTCTTCTCCTCTCCCAGTAGGATGGCTAGTTTGTCTTCGCCTCTCCCAATAGGATGGCTAGTTTGTCTTTTCCTCTCCCAGTAGGATGGCTAGTTTGTCTTTTCCTCTCCCAATAGGATCGCTAGTTTGTCTTCTCCTCTCCGTGTAGGATGACTAGTTTGTCTTCTCCTCTCCCAGTAGGATGACTAGTTTGCCTTTTCCTCTCCCAGTAGGATGGCTAGTTTGTCTTCACCTCTCCCAGTAGGATGGCTAGTTTGTCTTCTCCTCTCTCAGCAGGATGGTTAGTTTGTCTTCTCCTCCCCCAGTAGGATGACTAGTTTGCCTTCTCCTCTCCCAGTAGGATGGCTAGTTTGTCTTCTCCTCTCCCAGTAGGATGGCTAGTTTGTCTTCTCCTCTCTCAGCAGGATGGCTAGTTTGTCTTCTCCTCTCCCAGTAGGATGGCTAGTTTGTCTTCACCTCTCCCAGTAGGATGGCTAGTTTGTCTTCTCCTCTCCCAGTAGGATGGCTAGTTTGTCTTCTCCTCTCCCAGTAGGATGGCTAGTTTGCCTTCTCCTCTCCCAGTAGGATGGCTAGTTTGTCTTCACCTCTCCCAGTAGGATGGCTAGTTTGTCTTCTCCTCTCCCAGTAGGATGGCTAGTTTGTCTTCTCCTCTCCCAGTAGGAAGGGTAGTTTGTCTTCACCTCTCCCAGTAGGATGGCTAGTTTGTCTTCTCCTCTCCCAGTAGGATGGCTAGTTTGTCTTCTCCTCTCCCAGTAGGATGACTAGTTTGTCTTTTCCTCTCCCAGCAGGATGGTTAGTTTGTCTTCTCCTCTCCCAGTAGGATGGCTACTTTGTCTTCTCCTCTCCCAGTAGGATGGCTAGTTTGTCTTCTCCTCTCTCAGCAGGATGGCTGGTTTGTCTCCTCCTCTCCCAGACCCAGCAGGATGGCTAGTTTGTCTTCTCTCCCAGTAGGATGGCTAGTTTGTCTTCTCCTCTCCCAGTAGGATGGCTGGTTTGTCTTCTTCTCTCTCAGCAGGATGGCTGGTTTGTCTTTTCCTCTCCCAGACCCAGTAGGATGGCTAGTTTGTCTTCTCCTCTCTCAGCAGGATGGCTGGTTTGTCTTCTCCTCTCCCAGACCCAGTAGGATGGCTAGTTTGTCTTCTCCTCTCCCAGTAGGATGGCTGGTTTGTCTTCTCCTCTCCCAGTAGGATGGCTGGTTTGTCTTCTCCTCTCTCAGTAGGATGACTAGTTTGTCTTCTCCTCTCCCAGTAGGATGACTAGTTTGTCTTCTCCTCTCCCAGCAGGATGACTAGTTTGTCTTCTCCTCTCCCAGTAGGATGGCTAGTTTGTCTTTTCCTCTCCCAGTAGGATGGCTAGTTTGTCTTTTCCTCTCCCAGTAGGATGGCTAGTTTGTCTTCTCCTCTCCCAGTAGGATGGCTAGTTTGTCTTCTCCTCTCCCAGTAGGATGACTAGTTTGTCTTCTCCTCTCTCAGCAGGATGGCTAGTTTGTCTTTTCCTCTCCCAGTAGGATGGCTGGTTTGTCTGTTCCTCTCCCAGTAGGATGGCTGGTTTGTCTTTTCCTCTCCCAGTAGGATGGCTGGTTTGTCTTCTCCTCTCTCAGCAGGATGACTAGTTTGTCTTCTCCTCTCTCAGCAGGATGACTAGTTTGTCTTCTCCTCTCCCAGTAGGATGGCTAGTTTGTTGATGTCAGGGAAGCTTCTGAAGTTTGGGTGGATGTGTTCAGAGTTTGGGTTGTAATGATCTCTAATGTGGTTCTACTTACAGGTGGTGATGAAGTGCAGCTCTGTCTCCACCTCTCCCATGTCACCTTGTGAGCACAGCCTCACTTCTGCTGGCAGCCATGTTTGTCTGTGTCGGCTTTTTTCTACGGCCAGGCCGCGCTCACTGAGTCTGTACTTCGTCAAGTTGGTGGTCCGGTTGGTATCAGTCACCATGTACAGATATTCTGCCACTGTGTGCTGTCTTTGTAGGCCCAGATAGCATTGCATTTTATGTTGGTTTTTAGTTTGTGTGTCCCAATAAGTAATATAATTTGTTTTTTGTTGATTATAATTTGGTGAATTCTGATGTTCTGGTCCCGAGGCTGTGAAGCGTTAGTGTTTGTTAGTGAGCTGAGCGTCAGGACCAGTTGAGTGAGGGGACTGGTTTTGCTCAACTCTTGGTATTGCAAGGCTTTGTAATGGTATGAGTGGGGGGTCACTGTTTTCAGATGTTGCCAGAATTTGATTGCCCTTTTCTGTAGTTTGATCAGTCATTAATATTGACCTAATTCAGCCCTGCTCTCTCTCTCTCTCTCTCTCTCTCTCTCTCTCTCTCTCTCTCTCTCTCTCTCTCTCTGTCTCTCTGTCTCTGTCTTTCTCTCTCTGTCTCTCTGTCTCTCTCGCTCTGTGTACCAGTAATCTGAACTCTTTCAGGGCTCTGTGGGGGTTAAGACATGTTTTGTATTCACTAAGTGAAGATGGGTCACTTGTTCTCAATTTTTAATTCAATATGATCATGTGTGTGATCACATGACCATAGCAAATTATGATCCAAGATCAGGCAGGAGTCTCCATGGACGATGATGTTCGTGGATGACATTGTGATCTGTAGCGAGAGTAGGGTGCAGGTGGAGGAGAGCCTGGAGAGGTGGAGGTATGCACTTGAGAGAAGAGGAATTAAAGTCAGTAGGATCAAGACAGAATACCTATGATGAATTAGAGGGAGGACAGTGGAATGGTGAGGATACAAGGAGTAGAGGTGATGAAGGCGCATGAGTTTAAATACTTGGGGTCAACTGTCCAAAGTAACGGGGAGTGCAGGAGAGAGGTGAAGAAGAGAGTGCAGGCAGGGTGGAGTGGGTGGAGAAGAGTGTCAGGAGTGATGTGTGACAGAAGGGTACCAGCAAGAGTTAAAGGGAAGGTTTACAAGATGGTGGTGAGACCAGCTATGTTGTATGGTTTGGAGACAGTGGCACTGATGAAAAGACAGGAGGTGGAGCTGGAGGTGGCAGAGATGAAGATGATAAGATTTTCACTGGGAGTGATGAAGAAGGACAGGATTAGGAACGAGTATATTAGAGGGACAGCTCAGGTTGGACGGTTTGGAGACAAAGCAAGAGAGGCAAAATGGAGATGGTGTGGACATGTGTGGAGGGGACATGCTGGGTATACTGGGAGAAGGATGCTGAATATGGAGCTGCCAGGGAAGAGGAGAAGAGGAAGGCCAAAGAGGAGGTTTATGGATGTGGTGAGGGAGGACATGCAGGTGGCTGGTGTGACAGAGGAAGATGTAGAGGACAGGAAGAGATGGAAACAGATGATCTGCTGTGGCGCCCCCTAACGGGAGCAGCTGAAAGTAGTAGTAGTAGCAGTAGTATTGCAGTATGGTACGGCAGCACGGACAGTCAAACATGGAAAAAACTGCAGCGGATTGTCAACAAGGCATCCAAAATCATAGGCAACCCACTCCCCTCAGTTGAACCTCTACATACTAACCAGACTGTAAAGCGAGCGAAGATCATCTCTGACCCCTCACATCCTGCTTATCACCTCTTCCAGCTCCTTCCCTCAGGGAGGCGCTAAAGGTCACTGTCAACTAAGACCAAACGCTTGGCAAACAGTTTTCCCCCCCTAGCCATCAGGACTCTGAATTCCTCCCTATAGTCCCTCCTCACACATCACTGACATAAACGCCACCATTCACCTGTTATGTCTGAAATGTTTATTTCTGTTATTGTGTAGCTGTGTTGTTCGTGATAATATGTGGAATGTCTGTTGTTGTCCATGTATGTATTGTGCTGCAGAGTGTAAAGTGTACCAAAAACAAATTCCACCAGCCTTGGTCGTGTGGCTAATAAAATGATCTATCTATCTGCATCTATCTCAGGAGAGGTAAGGAGGTGGTCATACTCATGTACATCACATATTTCATACATTATATGGAGCTGTATCTCTCTCAGGAGAGGTAAGGAGGTGGTCATACTCATGTACATCACATATTTTCACACAGTTTGGGAAGTTTGGATACAACAGGGGCCCATTTAACATAAAATATATGTTTTTATTTGTCATTTTACAGTTATGCTTTCCATAATACATAATTCTTTTACTTTCACCCTCAAGTCTTGTGTTTTTGGAGGGTTTGTATTTTTCCATTTAATAGTTATTAATTTTATTTTATTTTTAATTTTTTGCAATTAGCGGTAGTACCCCAAGAAGATATTTTTGGTTCTTTCAAGGTCATCTGGAACCACACACGCTGGGTTTAGTGGTAAATCATATCTCATAATATTTTGAATTTCCATCTGGACATCTTTCCAGTATTTAGATGCATTTGACGAAGATTTTTTTGGTTTCACATAATGATCTGTCCATAATGTTTGCAAGGTATAGCAGCTGAATCAACTTAAGAGAAGGTGAGAAGGGGCAGGAGAAAACAAGTGTACACTTCCTGCTGCTGCTTTTCAAACATGTAACTAATAATCTGATGTAAATGAGATGTGTTCACTGAGTTTGATGTGTGGATTTGTTGATCACTTCACATTATTGTAATGGATTGTCTGTATGTTATATCCTGCTTACTACACGTTCCAAATACTTCATTCATTCATTCATTCATTCATTCATTCATTCATTCATTCATTCATTCATTCATAATTATTTTTTTTAATCATTCTATGAAACAGACCCTTTCATATATGATACCATTCGTTTATACAAGTGTCCAAGGAACAAAGAAGTTTCATTTATGGTTTTCCAACTAACAGAAAAAGCCAAGTCAAGTCAAGTCAGTTTGTATGGCCCAATATCACAAATTACAAATGTGCCTCAGGGGGCTTAACAGCAACACAACATCCGGTCCTTAGACCCTCGCAAAAGAAAGGCGCTAATGTCGGCAGTACAGAACCACAGCTATTCTGGAAACAAATGGAAGAATTGTTTAAACAAGGGAATGCATCTGCTGAACTCACATCATATGTGCATGTAATGTATGGACTGGTGATGGAAGAGAAAAGAGAAAATCCCCTGATTAACACAATTCTCATAATGGCAAAACATTACGTACACAGATGTAAATTAATGAAAACCCCACCCGTTTTGACTGCTTTCTGTAGTGCATTTGGACAGTGTTGTATGAAACAAGACACGTATGGACTTCCAATCTGCAGAGGAACTGCTGAAAGGTGCACAGTCTAACAAGTGAGTAGACCCTGAATGTATCAACCTTTAGTTCATATGGAAGACCAAATGATGCGACGACTTGATCATCTTAGCTTTGTTGTTTGCGTGGTATTGTCTGGTTTAACGATGTCCATTCACTTCTGTTTTAAATATTCTGACTTGCCTTGTTGTTTGTAACCATATTGTTCAATAAAGCGGAAAAGAAAAAGAAAAAAGAAAAAGTTCAGACACGCCCCAGTGGTGTAGCGTAGTAACAGGCGGACTTTCTATGTCTTTTGGCTCGAATGGCGAACCGTAGCGCAGTCAGCGCGGCGCTCTGATTGGCCAGACCGTCAGCGCGGCGCTCTGACTGGCTAGATCGCCAGCGCGGCGCTCTGATTGGCCAGACCGTCAGCGCGGCGCTCTGACTGGCCAGAGCGTCAGCGCGGTGCTTTGATTGGCCAGACCGTTTAACCACGAAGCGCGCCCTGAGCCGTGATCGTCTCCCCCATCGTCCCGGTAAGGTAGATGAGGACGCTCCCACCTTGTTAGTTGGCTAAATTAACGGTAAACATCACAGTACGAAGACAGGAAGCAGCGTTGACCAGCCGGAAGTGAACTCCGCAGCGCCAGGTCAGGTAACTAGTCAGCGGCCTGAAGGCTGTTTTGAGCTGCCGGTTTGTGAAGTGTTAGCCGGTTAGTCGGGGGGCTAGCTTGACTGAAATGGGAAGAAACAAGCCGCTCGCTCGTCCGTAACTAGCGGTTTTAATGTGAATACTAGCGGAGTCCCTCTGGACCGATGCTATCAACTTACTAACTAACGGAGCAAACCTCAGGACCTCTCTGTCTACTCTGGCATATTTAGTTAACATGCGAACTTAAAACATTCATATGAACTTAGCGCGTCACTCTGGTGTAATGCCGCCACCAGAATAGCTTTCCCGTTACTGGGAAACACATCCAGCCTGGTAAGCTTAATGTTTCCTGCTGTCTGTGTTCTCTGACCTGCAACATCCTCCTGCCATCGCCTGTCAACTCAGGACACGATCTGTAGTTCCAAGCAGCACATCAGTAAATATTAGATATTAGACTATTTGCTTTGAAGCAATGTGGATTCAGGATTTTCTATTTGTGTTTGAGAGTTCATCGTTTATCTTTTATCTTTCTTTGTCTTTGTTCAGCACAAGCAGATTGAAACTTTGGAAATACAGTTTTTTCATCAGTATTTGTTAAGACAGTGTTTGTGTAGTATGTAACACTAACTACACTACCTTCTTCACCCGTCTGTCTGCCCTCCTCTTCCCAGGCCCCCCCTAGCCATCATGGACTGCCCCCCGACCAAGCGCCTCAAATTCCAGAACAAGGAAGCGGAAGCAGCTTTTGACGACCCCTTCGGAGACGAACAGGACTTTACCCAGGACGATCTTGCTGAGATAGACGTCATCGCCTCACAGGCTGTCAGTGAAGACACCAGCACCAGGTCCAAGCCAGCACCTGCCGGTACCACTTCCACCCCAGCATTTGGTGGTTCAGCTTTCATGGGACCAGTAGACCTAAACAATGTGTTTCCATTGGACCAAGGTATAACCAATGAGAGCAAAAGGAACACTTCAGAGAGTGGCAGCAGAAATGTTCTGCATCAGTCCCGCTGGTCAAGAACCAGTAGTGCTGTGGCAGTGTTCCCCTTGATTAATTTTCAGGTCAGGTGGTAGGCTCCCCAAGTGCCTTCATGCAGGTGCTATGGGGAATGGATTTGTTTTTTGTTTTTTGTTTTCCATTTCCCTTGGCAGGGTGGTAGGTAGGGGAAACACTGGTGAAGTGCAATACACCATATGTCACAAACAAATAGGTTTTATCTTTTTTATTTTGTTTTGTTCCAGTGGGTGGCCAGCAGTGGGGATCAAACAGAGACGACTACTACAGCCTGCTGGAGGCCCAGTGCACACAGCTCAAACTAAAGGTACTCAGAGATAACATGGTTGAGAAGATACTAACACAGTCACAAGGAATGTATGGAATCACTGTGTGTGTGTGTGTGTGTGTGTGTGTGTGTGTGTGTAGCTGAAGGAGGTGGAGAATGAGATGCTGGTGAAGAATGGAGAGGTGAGGATGCTGCGGGACTCTCTGAAAGGAGTCCAGCAGCAGGATGAGGAGCGGAGGCAGGCGGAGCTGCAGGTAGAGCAGCAGAGACAACAGGAGCAGAGCAAAAAAGAGAAGGAGCTCAAAAGGAAGGTGAAGCTCACAGAACAGCTGCCATTCTCTTTCCATTTGTAGAGAAAACCTTTACTGGCATGACCGCCGATAAACCGCTTACTGGGATTTCTGTTTCCTGTTCTGACAAGTTCACATTCAGCCCTGTGCAGACAGACTAACTATTTAGTCATTTCCTAAAAACAGTTAAGCATCATTCTACGTTGACTTCTTTCACAATAAGGTCAGCTGAAATCCCTTCAGGAGAGCACTGCTGAACTAGACCAGTGTCTGCAAGGCACCGTTTTTCACAGTGGTATCATGTTTACAAGCCTTATAATACTCTTAAAAAACTATATTACTGCCTTTCTCCACAAGAGGAGACCATTGACCTGTCTTATTTTCAGTCAATAGTGATTAAAAACTGCCGATACCACCTCCACTATCATTCTTTGGGACTTATATGTGGTGCTGCTGAAAAATCAGTTGAAAGACTGGGGGCAGCCATTTGAATTACTGCTGTAGGGAATTTTTAGGCCAACAGATGGATTACAGACAAAGTGAAATTGTGAGAGTGGGAGCTGTCATGAGAGGATGTGTGTTTGTGCCTCCTGCCTGTATCAACATGTCTGTTCTGTGTTTGCAGGTCCAGTCTCTGCAATCTGAGCTCCATTTTAAAGAGGCTGAGATAAATGAGATGAGGACCAAACTCCACAGCTCCGAGAAAAGCAACAAGACTCCAGTCACTTCTGTGCTTAGAAACAGGTGGAATGATACCACTGCTACTACTACTACTACAACAAGAACTACTATTACATTAGAAGAATATGATTGGCTCGTCTCCTCAGCTATAATCCAATTGGCTGTTCTCTTTCCTCAGTCCCAGACTGCTGAGCTCTGTTGGCCAGTCGCATCATGGAAGGGGAGGCAGTTCTTCTACGACAGGAGGTGGTTTTGTAACCAAGGAGACGTTTAGTGCTCACCTCTCCTCCGGAACCTTGCCGGTGAAACCATCTGGCTCAGCCCAGCTCAGAGATGGTGAGTTCTAAACTAGGATGGTGAATAAGCCTCTATATCAATCTGATGTGCAGCACACCAGATCAAACTATTTGGTTCTACATTGATGTAATCTATGAGGTTGGGTCATTGGGGTTCTTGACTGGACCTTGTAAAGTTCAGGTTAATTTAATAGCCAATTATGTTTGTACATAATAGGAATTGGTCTTGGTTGGATGTCAACATGTAGACACAAGGACATGAAAACAACCTTTTTAAAGGGTGGTTGGTATGTTTTCACGAATGGGTAAGAAATATATATAGTGGCACCTAACTACATTAATTACATGTTTATCGATAATTATCAGAATCAGAATACTTTATTCATCCCCGAGGGGAAATTGGGTTCTATTATCATTAGTCTAACCCTTTAGTCGACTGGTTAACGTAGTTGCTTGTGGTGCAGGAGACACAGGTTCGCGTCCCAGCTGTGGCAGTTCCCGGGCTGCCCCTCTGAATTCGCGACATGGGTTAACCAGTTAACCAATCGACTAAAGGGCCCGATTAAAGGCCGGTTAACGTTGTTGCCCATGGTGCGGGAGATCCGGGTTTGCGTCCTGGCTGCGGCGGTTCCCAGGCTGCAACCCGAATTCGCTACATTGGTTCAGGACACACCTCTTCAGACTTCATCTGTGATTTATGTGATTTATGATGTTTGTTTTTCTTGCCCTTTTGTGTGTGTTTAAGTGGGAGAGTACTGCTGGCGTCGTGTGTGGCTGCTGCTTCATCCTCTCGTAGCCCCCCTTCCCATGCACCTTCCCATCCACCTTCCCATCCACCCTGTATGTCTGTGTTATGTTAATCTGTTGTCTTGTTTCACTCCGTTTATTGTAAAGCCACTTTGAGTGTTAGAAAAGCACTATATGTTTGATTTATCATTATTATTATTATTATTATTATTATTATTAAAGACACTCACGCTTTAGTAAGAAAAAACTAAAAACTAACAAGATATCAAGAAAAACGGAAACAAATAGAAATAAACAATAAAATAAGAAATAGAAATAAGAACAAAATATAAACAAGCATGGTGCACATAACACCCTATCTATACTGCACTGTCGTAGCACAAGACAAACAGCACGAACAAAACCCGACAGGGTAAAACAAGTGGAAGGGCCAGTCTGATGACCATTAACTCCGAGTGTCTGACACTGAGGGAGGAGTTGTAAATTTTTTTTGGGGGGTGGATTTTCCCCTTTTTTTCGCCCCAATTGTATCCGGCCAATTACCCCACTTTTCTGGCTGTCCCGGTTGCTGCCCCACCCCCTCTACTGATCCCTGGAGGGCTGCAGACTGTGGCATCACCAGCCACTTCTTTTCACCTGACAGTGAGGAGTTTCACCAGGGGGACGTAGCGCATGGGAGGATCACACTATTCCCCCCCAGTTCCCCCTCCCCCTGAACAGGCACCCCGACCAATCAGAGGAGGCTGTAGTGCAGCAACTAGGACACATGCTGACAGAATCCGTCTGACGAAGCTGGAGAAGACTTTGTGGTGGGGACTATAGTGAACTACGACAGTTTCTTAATTGTCGGTGATTTTAATATCCATGTCTGTTGTGAATCCAGACCTCTGGTCAAAGACTTTTTGAATCTTATTGACTCTTTTAATCTCACTCAATTGGTGACTGGCCCGACGCATGAGAAGGGTCACACACTGGACCTTGTGTTGGCCTTTGGTTTAAGTGTATGCATCACTGAAATATGTGATACATGTATATCGGACCATTTGCCTGTGTTATTTGCTGTGATGCTGCCTTGTTCTCAGGTTAAATCGCGCGCCCCGGCACGCTCCCTGCGCACAATTAACCCTTTGACGGCATCTCAGTTTTCTGTTGCTTTTAAAGATTCTATGCTTTACACCCTGGATGACTCTTGTAATCTCAGTGCTGAACACATTACCACTCTTTTTTAAAAAAATTTTAATTCTCATTTTTCTTTTTTTTTTTTCTCCCAATTTAGTGGCCAGTCGATCGCTATTTTAGTTCAAACACCCACCCTCGTACTACATGCGTTCGCCAACTGCGTCTCTGGCCGGCAGTCTCGAAGGAGATGCCACCCCCCTTCCGTGACACGGTGAATCCAGGCCGAACCACTGCTTTTTCCGACACTCAGAGACGCATTCATGTGACGAACACAAGCCGACTCCGCCCCCCTCCCGAAGACAGCATTGCCTATTATTGCTGCTTCGTCGAGTCCAGCCATAGTCGGATGTGATGAAACCGGGGCGCGAACCCCGGTCCCCAGTGGGCAACTGCATCGACACAAAGCCGATGCTTAAACCGTACCACTCTTTTTAACTCTACCTGCACTGACATACTGGACTTGGTTGCTCCTGTTGCAACCAAACGCCCTAAACCAGTGACAGAGCCATAGTTCAATGACACCACCCACATTCTTAGACGCATATGTAGATGCGCTGAGAGAAAGTGGAAGAAAGACAAACTTCATGTCTGCTTAGGAATTCTAGGAGACTGCTTATCAGAGTACCAGAGAGCCATTAAATCTGCAAAAACACAGTTTCTATCAAACTGTGTGTCCAACAATTGTCATAGGCCTCAGGTTCTTTTTAATACTATTAACTCTCTTATAAATCCATGTGATTCTCCTTGCATTGTGCCAACACCCACATTCTGTGAAGAATTTCTTAAAGTTTTTACAGATAAGATCTCCGCTATTAGGGCCTCACTATCTTCCTTGGCCTCAGATCCTGATGTTTATTCTATGTGCTCAGCTGTCTTAGAGCAGTTTGAGCCTGTGTCCCTTTCCTTTATATCTGAGGTAGTTAACCATTTGAGGCCTTCACATTGCCCCCTTGACAGTATTCCACCCAGACTGTTAAAGGATGTTTTTACCACTGTTGGGTCTTGTATTGTAAATTTGATAAATACCTCTCTTCTCTCAGGCTGTGTTCCTGCTGCTTTCAAACATGTTGTAGTACAGCCCCTCATCAAAAACAGCAATCTTGATCCCTCTGTTCTTTCTAATTTTAGGCCAATTTCTAAGCTGCCTTTTCTTTAAAAAGTCTTAGAGAAAGCAGTTTATGTACAATTACAAACACACCTAGAAATTAATGGCATTTGTGAAAAGTTCCAGTCTGGTTTCAAATCACGTCACAGCACTGAAACAGCCCTTTTAAGAGTTTTTAATGATCTTCTTTTAACTGTGGACTCTGGGAATTCAGCTCTTCTGGTGCTTTTGGACCTGACTGCTGCCTTCGACACGGTTGACCATAATATTCTTTTATCACGTCTTGAGCTGTGTGTAGGCATTAAAGGTACTGCCCTAGAATGGTTCAAGTCTTACCTGTCAAATAGAAGCTTTTCTGTCCATATAGACCAATTCTCTTCAGCTGCAGCCCCACTTAACTGTGGGGTCCTCCAAGGCTCCATTTTGGGCCCCATTCTCTTCTCATTGTATATGCTACCCTTGGGGTCCATTTTTAAAAAAACATAATATGCCTTTTCATTGTTTTGCTGATGATTTGCAACTCTATCTGCCTATAAAAACAAACAGCAGAGATTCTCTACAGGCTTTGCTGAGTTGTTTAAAGGATGTCAAAACATGGATGGAATTAAATTTCCTGAAACTAAATCAAAATCAGACTGAAATTATTGTATATGGACAAGCTGATCTTCTGGATGGTTATGATAGTGCTCTTGGCCCTTTAGCTTCCTACAGTCACTCTTCTGTTAGGAATCTTGGTGTGATGTTTGACAGCTCTTTTAACTTTGATAAACAAATAAGCTCAGTAGTCAAAACAAGTTTTTTTCAATTACGACTTCTCGGAAGAGTAAAGGCCTATGTCCCTCCAAATGATCTTGAAAGTGTAGTTGATGCTTTTTTTACCTCTCGTTTGGATTATTGTAATTTAATGTATGTTGGTTTAGCTCAGTCATCGCTTCGTCGCCTGCAGCTTGTACAAAATGCAGCTGCTCGCATTCTGACAGGAAAGAAACGACGTGATCACATAACATCAGTACTGGCCTCCCTTCACTGGCTTCCTGTCTGTTTTAGGATCCAGTTTAAGATTTTATTACTTGTTTTCAAGTCTTTAAATGGGCTGGCACCATCTTATTTATCTGAGCTGATACATCATCATACACCAGTCTGAGCACTCAGGTCAACAAACCAAATGCTCTTACATGTTCCGAGATCCAGGCTTCAGAATAGGGGTGACAGAGCCTCTACAGTGGCTGCTGCCCCTGGTCTCTGGAGCAACTTACCAGTACACATCAGATCTGCTCAGACCCTAGAGACTTTTAAATCTTGGTTAAAGACCTACCTCTTCTCGTTGGCATTCAATTCAAGTTGAGCTTGACACCATGATTTTATTATGGAAATATACTTTTATGTTTTATTGTTTACATTTTAATTTCTTTATTTTATTGTCTTTTTTACATATATTTTTATATTTATATGTGTCACTTATTTTATATTGTATTCTAAGCTTGTGCAGCACTTTGGTTCAACTGGTTGTTTTAAATGTGCTTTATAAATAAACTTGACTTGACTTGACATACCCACATCCGGCTTCCCACCAGCAGACACGGTCAATTGTGTCTGTAGGGATGCCTGACCAAGCCGGAGGTAACACGAGGATTCAAACCACCAATCCCCGTCTTGGAAGGCAATGGAATAGACCACTCCGCTACCCGGACTCCAGGAGTTGTAATGTTTGATGGCCACAGGCAGGAATGACCTCCTGTGGTGCTCTGTAGTGCATTTCAGCAGAATGAGTCTATCACTAAAAGTACTCCTGTGCCTGACCAGCATGTCGTGGAGTGGGTGGGAGACATTGTCCGCGATGGCACATAATTAAAAATTATAAAAAAAATTATACGTTTGGCCATGTGCGTGTGTGTGTGTGTGTGTGTGTGTCTGTGGCTAATCTCGCAAACTACTGACTCTATTAGCCTAATATCTTTTGTGCACAGCTATGACTGTATGGTGAAGAACTTTTCATGGTTGCGGTGATTGAAAACCTTCAAAAAATGTTTGTTTTTGGTATCGTTGCTCATTCACTCTCTAGCTCGCTCGACCAACGCTGCTCTCTGTCGCTACCTGAGCTAAGTCAACGGTGTGTGTGTGTGAGTCACATCTATGGTAGATTTGGATTTGGGAACGACATGATCAACAGTTATTTAAATAATTTTTATAATCCAAGAAACTTGAAAAGGAACAACTTCCTCTAGGTTATCCAAAGGAGTTGAATCAAGTGCAACTGGACTTGGTATATATCCGTGAAGACGTTTCGCCTTTCATCCAAGAGGCTTCCTCAGTTCGTGCCTTTCTGACTAGACCAAGCTAGTCTGACTGGCTGGTGATGAGACTCAGAATTTATCCTCTAGGAGTCGTTGTCAGAGCTATAGATGTCCATGGCTCTTTGTGTCCCGATGTTTACCAATGCCCGTTGCTAACAGAGCCATAGATATGAGTGGCTCTTTTGTGTACCGATGTTTGGCCGCGCCCGTCACCATCGGAGCTATTGATTTGTATTTGTTTAGCAGCAACGGTCGTCGGGGGTGTTAGTTTCGACTTCATTGTTCAGTGGTCATGAGAGTCGTTGGAGCCGTTAGTGACCGACTGTTGTTCTTGGAGGCTAGGCTTCTTGAGTCTCCTGGGTAGAGATGAAAGGACGGCATTGTAAGTGGGAGATAGGTGGTGTTGCAGACCTCCTCCTCTGTTGAGGGATGGTTTTTCCAGTTTCACATAGGTTGCAGTCAAAACAGGACGTGTTGCATTTTCTTGTCGCTTCCCGATCTGAGTCAGCCGTAGATGTGTCGCACATGTGCAAGCGTAAATGGTTTCCTCAGCTTTGTGATATTATGAACATAAAGACAGGGTTGGGGTCAGACCAACATGGTCCCATAGCAAACCTTTTCTTCTTGGAATGTGCCAGTTCATATTGGACTTGGTCACATTCATGCGAGGGTCCGCTTAGGAGGCTGCACATCCACAGACTGACAGGCAAAACGTTTTCATTAGGTAGATTTTTTAGCTTGAGTGCTGCATATTAAACTCTTTTCCCCCCCCATATTTCCTCATCAATCAACCTGGGCGCTGTGCAAAAGTCTTATCATGCCTGAAAAACACTGGTTTTACTCTGTGTTGTGTGTGTGTGTGTGTGTGTGTCTGCTGCTAGTCTTTCATACAGCTGGGCCTGTCAGCCTGGTAATATGTGTGCACAGTTATGACTATATGATCAAGGAGCTCTCGATGTTGTGGTGATTCAAGACCTTTGAAAAACCTGTTCTAGATCACAACTGAGTGCTAACTCCTCAGCTGGTTTGCCGCCCAAGTTCGAGTACCGCAGAAGGAGAGAGAAGCCTGGTGGAGCTCTGCACTCTACTGAGTGGCCTCTTCTAGTTAGTATTGTACCTATAGGGGGCATAATGTACTAAAACATTAACATGGATGTATACAGCGGCTCAATATTTTCTCTGGTTTTTTGAAAGTTAGACCCCAGGAAGGATAGTCGCTGCTGAGGCAGTGATTAATGGGGATCTGAAATAAAGAATAAAAAATAAAGAGAGAGGGTGATTTTTAAAAAAGTGATTTAAAATGCAAACGGCGGTGGACAACTTTTTTGCTTGAACTTAGCATTGTGAAGTAAATGTTGATTACACAGTGTAATGGCTATAGAATAATGACACCATCTGCGTTTAGACTGGTTTACCCGGAAAACGATCTGGTTGTCTTTGTGACAGCAGCGCAAACAATAAAAACACTTGTAAATGCGAGAGGGGGGAAAGTTGAAAAGTTGTCTACAGCTGTCCAAAAGAATTGAATCAAGTGCAACTGGACTTGGTATATATCCGTGAACACGTTTCGCCTCTCATCCAAGAGGCTTCATCAATTTGTGTCTTTCTGACTAGACCAAGCTAGTCTGACTGGCTGGTGATGAAACTCAGATATTTATCCTCTTTGGAGTCGTTATCAGAGCTATTGATGTCCATGGCTCTTTGTGTTCCAAATGTTTAGCAACGCCCGTCGTTATCAGAAGTATTGATATGCGTGGCTCTTTTGTATTCCGATGTTTAGCCACGCTCGTCGTTATCAGAGCTATTGATGTGCGTGGCTCTTTGTGATCCGATGTTTAGCAGCGACGGTTGTTGGGGGTGTTAGTTTCGACTTCGTTGGTGCTCCATTCAGTGGTCATGAGAGTCGTTGGAGCCGTTAGTGAGCGACTGTTGTTCTTGGAGGCTAGGCTTCTTGAGTCTCCTGGGTAGAGATGAAAGGACGGCATTGTAAGTGGGAGATAGGTGGTGTCGCAGACCTCCTCCTCTGTTGAGGGATGGTTTTTCCAGTTTCACATAGATGGCTTCCTTCACCCCTTTCAAACCATCTATCTTCCCTGTCCAAAATGTGTACGTTGCTGTCCTGGAAGGAGTGTGTCTTCTCCTTTAGGTGTAGATAAACTGCTGAGTCTTGTCCTGAGGAGTTTGGCCTTCTGTGTTGGTCCATCTGTTTGTGTAGTGGTTGTTTGGTTTCTCCTATGTATAGGTCAGTGCAATCTTCATTGCATTGTACGGCATACACCAGATTGCTTTTCCGGGTGTGTGGTACACGGTCTTTGGGATGAACCAGTCTTTGTCGGAGTGTGTTGCTGGGTTTGAAGTATACCGGGATGCAGTGTTTGTTAAAAATTCTCCTGAGTTTCTCGGAGACCCCAGAAACATACGGGATGACTGTGCTATTCCTTCTGTTCCTTTTCTCCTCGTCGCTCACCTGGTTGGTCTTTCTGGAACGTGTTGCAGTTTTCACAAAGGTCCAACTGGGGTAGCCGCAGGTTTTTAAAGCTCCCCTCAGGTGTTTGTGTTCTTCCTGTTGGGCCTGAGTGCTGCTGGGCACATTGTCAGCTCTGTGTTGCAGAGTTCTGATGATGCCCAGTTTGTGTTCCAGCGGGTGGTGTGAGTCGAAAAGTAGATATTGGTCTGTGTGTGTAGGTTTCCTGTAAACCCCAATGTGGAGGCTCCTGTCTTCCCCAATGTGGACGTCACGGTCCAAGAAGGGCAAACTGTTGTTCTTTACGTCTTCCCTTGTGAACCTAATGTTCTTGTCCACTGAGTTGATGTGTTTGGTAAACGCTTGCACCTCTTGTGTTTGGATTTTGACCCATGTGTCATCCACATATCTGAACCAGTGGCTCGAAGGTGTTCCTCTGAAGGAGTTCAGGGCCCTGTGTTCTACCTCTTCCATATATAAGTTGGCCACAATGGGAGATACTGGTGAGCCCATTGCACAGCTGTGTTTCTGTCTGTAAAACTGGCCCCTGAATTGGAAATATGTAGTGTTCAGGCAAAGGTCCAGTAGTTGGCAAATCTGGTTTGGGCTGAGGTTGGTCCTATTGTGGAGGGTGTCGTCCCGTAGCAAACGTTGCCTCACAGTTTCCAAACCCTCCATGGTTGGGATGCAGGTGAATAACGAGGTCACAATGTAGGATACCATGGTTTCATCCGGTTCCAGTATTACGCCTTGGACCTTGTCCACGAAGTCAATGGAGTTTTGGATATGGTGAGGCGTTTCGCCCACTAAAGGGGTCAAAATGTTGGCTATATGTTTGGCAATGTTGTACGTGACCGAGTTTATGCTGCTGACGATGGGCCTGAGGGGGGCTCCATCTTTATGGATCTTAGGGAGTCCATATATGCATGGAATGTTATCTTGTGGGTAGAGACGGTGGTATTGTATCCGATCAATGGTTCCTCCTTTCTGTAGTTTCTGTAGGTACTCTATTATTCTCCTCTTGTAACCACCAGTAGGATCGCGTCTCAGAGGCTCATAGGTGTCGGTGTCGCTGAGTAATGACGTGATCTTGGCATGGTAGTCTGTTGTGTTGAGGATAACCGTGCATCTCCCCTTATCTGCTGGAAGGATAGTGATGTTTTCATCCTTGCTCAGGGCTGTCATGGCTTTCCTTTCCTCCATGGTTAGGTTGGAAGGAGGGAGTTTCGTATCGGACAGAGCTGCTGATACCTTTAACCTAAGCTGTTCCGCCTCGGTTTCCGTTAGCTTGTTTTTCCTTATGGCTGATTCTGTGGATGTGATGAGGTCAACTATAGGTAGTTGTTTGGGTGTCATGGCGAAGTTCAGTCCTTTGGCTAAGACCTCCTTCTCTGATTGGCTAAGTACCTTGTCCGACAGATTCTTGATCCATTTGTCCTGCGTTCCGTTTTGTGTGGGATGTTCTATCTTTTGTCTCCATGTAAGTATATCTGCTTGGCTAGTGTTGTTGGTTCGTCGCTGTAAGTTTTGAAACTTCCTTGTCTGCCTTTCTTTGGTTTTGTGGTGTTGAGATAGTTGGGCTTTCTTGGTGAAATCAGTGATCCTCTCCAAGACTGCACCAGGCAAGTGGGATGTTAGTTGCTGGAGTAGTTGGTCAGATTTCTCCTTCAGCCCTTCAATAGTGAAATGGACCTGTCTCACTCTTTCATTCAGGAGTTGATTCTGTGCCTTCTCTATGATTCTGTCTGCTCTATGTCCTTTCATTGTGGTACACAGGCGCAGGCTTGTGGGTATGAGCCTGTGTTGTCTGCATCTCAGATTGAATCGTAAGTGGTTTCTGTAGTCTGCAATCTTCCGAGCCATCCTTTCATATTCCCTCACCATTTTAAGGGTGTCAGACCCAAATTGTTCCGCAACATGTCTGTGAATGTTCTCATTCATCCAGGTCATGGTTATGCACTTGATTCAATTCTTTTGGATAACCATGACTTGGATAAATGAGAACATTCACAGACTCGTCTACAGCTGCTTTAAATGGTTGAATAGATACCAACTATACAGCCTGTAACTACACTGATCACTCTGCAGGTTACAAGATCTCCAGGTGAGACACGGTAGTAGGATCACCTTGTCCCCCCTGAATATTACTAATATGTCAGTTCATATTCTCATACAGATAATACATCACCCACAGTCAACACTGCTGTCCTGTGGTGTGTGTGTGTGTGTGTGTGTGTGTGTGTGTGTGTGTGTGTGTGTGTGTGTGTGTGTGTGTGCGTGCGTGCGTGCGTGCGTGCGTGCGTGCGTGTGTGCACGCGCACATGTAGACGGAGTTGCCTCCAGCAGTAAACCCACAGACAGACAGGCAGTACTCCCAGACATCTTCCTGCCGTTCGCCCAGCCTCGGGCCCACCTAGGTCTGTACTTTCCATTTCTTAACTTGTCTGTGTGCATGCTCAATATTCCAGGTAAGAAATTCACAGAGGGTTGAATCAGTTCATGTGGACACGGCATTTATTGACAGAAACTTTTCATCATCATGGAAGTGACCTCTTCAGTCTCACCTGACTGCAGGTACCCCACCCTTATAAACAATACAGTGGCATAACGACCCAAACCAATGACCATTTTCATATGTAAATAGGCGTGACCATTAACTAGAGTTACAATGGCAATGTGTAGTATTCACAGAGGATCTTGACTCTCATCATCCACTGGACCACAAACTAGGAGTCATCAGGACGCCGGACCACCGAGCTGACAATGTCCCCACCGACACAGCAGTCGGGGAAGGGGAGAAATCCCACATTAAACAGGTCCTGGTTAAGTGTGGTTATCCTAACTGGGCTTTTGTCAAAGCCAGGAAGACCCCAAACAGTGCACCAGCCAATCGAAGAGAGGAGAAGGACAATGGCTGTCTTAAGTGTAAACTGGTGGTGATTCTGTATGTGGTGGGAGTGTTGGACAACCTGATTTTCAAAACACTGTGTCTCAGTTGCTTTCAAACCCCAAAACACACTGCACCAGAAGTTGGTGCACCCCAAGGATCAGGTCCCCGGCACAAACAGAGCAATATAGTGTAGCTGTTAAGTGCCAGGAGGGTTGCCGTGATTTGTACACTGGGGAAACTAAACAGACGCTGGCCAAGAGGATGACACAACACAGGAGAGCTAACACGCCAGACCAGGACTTCACAGTCTACACCATCTACCGACCAGGACTCCACAGTCTACACCATCTACAGACAAGGACTCACCAGTCTATACCATCTACAGACCAGGACTCCACAGTCTACACCATCTACAGACCATGACTCCACAGTCTACACCACCTACAGGCCAGTGGCCACTCTTTCAAGGATGAGGATGTGCACATCCTTGATGGGGAGGAATGCTGGTTTGAACGGGGAGTCAAAGAGGCCATCTATGTGAAGAGGGAACGACCATCCCTGAACTGGGGTGGGGGGGGGGTCTAAGAATACATCTGTTACCATCTTACAGTGCTTTGATTGCAACTATTCCCCAATCCTCTGTGAATAGGTCAAATGGTCATCAAAACTCTAGTTAATGGTCACACCATATTTGCATATGAAACTGGTGGTTGGTTTGGGTCGTTATACCACTGTATTGTTTATAAGGGTGGGGACACCTGCAGTCAGTTGTGACTCAAGAGTTGAGACTGAAGAGGTCACTTATGCCCCTTTTCCACTACATGGTGCCAGCTCAACTCGACTCAATTTGACTTGACTCGACTCGACTCGCTTCTGTGTCGTTTTCCATCACCGTAACAGTGCCCTCCAGTGTTGCTGGATTTTCGGCTCTCCATTTTTTTCAATTTCAAAATTTACTTTTAAAATAATGCCGCTTCAGTATTTTAAAATGCCGGGTGATATCCCATGTGCGCATTGATGACGCAGTGATGCAAAATGACGCAGTGGCGCGTTTCTCCGACCAATCAATTAGAGGTCTGCATTGATTTTGGTACCCACTCCAGTTTTTTTGGAACTTCGACAAAGGCGGTACCAGAAAAGTGGTAAAAGAAGCTAGTCCGATGGCGGTGAGCTTTATGAGTTGTGTTCAACAGAAAAGTGGTAACAGTTACCAAAATGCCGGTACTTTCCAGTAATGGAAAACAAAAAAGTCAAGTCGAATTGAGCCGGGACCATGTAGTGGAAAAGGGGCATTAGATGAGTGATGAAACGTTTCTCTCAATAAACGTTGTGTCCAGATCAACTGATTCAACGTTCTTTGACTTGCTAACTGATTACCACCCCCTGCTGGTAGGAAATTACACATTGTTTCCTGCAGTACTGAAGGTATCACTAACATAGTGAATAGATCTTTTGGATTAAGAGTGGTTGAACACTACTGCACTGTCACTACAGGTGTCAGGAAGTTACTCTGAGACAGCCATCCTCAGGAACGTAACTTTGAAAACAATTTGTGTGGCACCACTGCAGGTTGGTAGTGAAAAACAAGGTCACAAACTACAATTTAATCCCAGTGAAACAAAGCAAGGAAAATTTGATTTATATGAAAATGAATCCAGGGGTCTGGGTAGTGTAGTGGTCTATTCCATTGCCTACCAATATGGGGATCAGCAGTTCGAAGCCACTTGTTATCTCTGGCTTGGTCGGGCATCCCTACAGACACAATTGGCCGTGTCTGTGGGTGGGAAGCTGGATGTGGGTATGTGTCCTGATCACTGCACTAGCACCTCCTCTGGTTGGTCAGGGCACCTGTTCGGGGGGGAGGGGGAACTGAGGGGGGGGGGGTAGTGTGATCCTCCCACGTACTACGTCCCCCTGGTGAAACTCCTCACTGTCAGGTGAAAAGAAATGGCTGGTGACTCCACATGTATGGGAGGAGGCATGTGGTAGACTGCAGCCTTCCCTGGATCAGCAGAGGGGGTGGAGCAGAGACCAGGACTGCTCGGAAGAGTTGGGTAATTGGCCGGACACGATTGGGGAGAAAAAGGAGGGAAAAAATCTGGGGAAAAAAAAATGGAACCACTGATGTCAGTGGCTATGGAAGGGGCTATTGCAAGAAATCCGCCGCCATTTTGATAAAACATGAGTGAAAACAGCAGCTGTGAGAGCTTCTCAAAAGCAGTGAAATAAAAGTACATTTATCAAAAGTAAGCAAAGCAGATGCTTTCTGTCCTCCATGATTTTTTTCCCATGGAAATTACCTCAACTTCCACTACATAATGTTCGGTTCTCAAAGCTGTCGAAATGGGGGCTGGTTCTCAGAAGACACCAAGGCAGAACTGGCTCCACACCGGCACCGTTCTGCTGGAGGAGAGGTTATCGAGCTCCTGCTAGAAATCCAAACAGGGCCCAGATAAAGTCTCATGAAAACACAGGTTGTTGTGCAGACATATTTCATTGACAGGACTGTATGTGTGTGTGTGTGTGTGTGTGTGTGTGTGTGTGTGTGTGTGTGTGTTGTCTAGCAGGTTGTGTCCTGTTAAGTCTGTTGTTACAGCAGCCTTTGTCTCCCAGCACTCTGGGTCTCCATCACCTCCTCAGTGTCAGTCCAAACAACCTGCGTACACCGAGGTACACAAACCTATACACTTATACATACTTACTCAGATCAACATACTATCTACACACTCCTATTCACACTGGTGCATGCTGGTCCATACACACACAGCCTACACAAACCTACACACTACTGTACACACACATGGGTCTCCATCACCTCCTCAGTGTCCGTTCCAATAACCTGCAAATGCCCAAGTACACAAATCTAAACACCTACATACACCTACACACCCCTACTCACACTGACACATAGTAGTCCATACACACACAGCCTGCACAAACCAACACACTAACTTACACAAACACGCAGGTGGAGAAATAGTACTTTTATTTTAAATGTATAAAGAAGCAAAGCAGACCTGTTAATATGTCATGTAAAGTGCTGTGGTCCATAGAGGTCTGTTTGTGTTCTGGTTCTGTGTTGTAGAGGACTGTATGTGGGATCCAGCAGTTCTCCTGGCAAAATGGTTCAGAATGACAGAACCAGGACCAGCATCAGTAGAACTACCTTCAGTCTGATCCAGACCCAAGCTTTGACCGGCCTCAACATTCTGAGCCAGAGCCAGAACCCGCCTGCTGCCAGAGCCACTAGATCCAAGTACTTTATTTGTAGAGCAATACTAGGACATAGTATTTATATTTTTGTGACACACATTTTCATGTGACAACCTGTATTTCATTACTAGATTTCCTCCAACTGCCCCCCCCCTCGGAAATGGTAATTTTCACAATCTACTCACTGATTCGTTCCTGGTTCGCGCCTCAGTTTGATTCCATTGTTTTATCGATCACTCAGTTCTGAGGAGAGCAGGTGAGCAGAACAGAATCTCAGATGAAGGAAACACTACTAATACTACTTCTGGCTGCTCCCGTTAAGGGTCGCCACAGTGGATTATCCGTTTCCATTTCTTCCTGTCTTCTGCGTCTTCCTCTGTCACACCAGCCACCTGCATGTCTTCCCTCACCACATCCATAATCCATAAACCTCCTCTTTGGCCTTCCTCTTTTCCTCTTTCCTGGCAGCTCCATATTCCATATCCTTCTCCCAATATACCCAGCATCTCTCCTCCACCTATGTCCAAGCCATCTCAATCTTGCCGCTCTTGCTTTGTCTCCAAACCGTCCAACCTGAGCTGTCCCTCTAATATAATCGTTCCTAATCCTGTCCTTCTTCGTTATTCCCAGTGAAAATCTTAGCATCTTCAACTCTGCCACCTCCACCTCCGCCTCCTGTCTTTTTGTCAGTGCCACTGTCTCCAAACCATATAACATAGCTGGTCTCACAACCATCTTGTAAACCTTCCCTTTAACTCTTGCTGGTACCTTTCTATTACACATCACTCCTGACACTCTTCTCCACCCACTCCACCCTGCCTGCACTCTCTTCTTCACCTCTCTACTGCACTCCCCGTTACTTTGGACAGTTGACCCTAAGTATTTAAACTCATGCGCCTTCGTCAACGCTACTCCTTGCTTCCTCACCATTCCACTGTCCTCCCTCTCATTCACGCATAGGTATTCCGTCTTGCTCCTACTGACTTTCATTCCTCTTCTCTCCAGTGCATACCTCCACCTCTCCAGGCTCTCCTCAACCTGCACACTACTCTCGCTACAGATCACAATGTCATCCGCGAACATCATCGTCCATGGAGACTCCTGCCTGATCTTGTCCGTCAACCTGTCCATCACCATTGCGAACAAGAAAGGGCTCAGAGCCGATCCTTGATGTAATCCCACCTCCACCTTGAACCCATCTGTCATTCCATCCGCACACCTCACCACTGTCACACTTCCCTCATACATATCCTGCACCACTCCTACATACTTCTGTGCAACTCCCGACTTCCTCATACAATACCACACCTCCTCTCTCGGCACCCTGTCGTATGCTTTCTCTAAATCTACAAAGACACAATGCAACTCTTGCTGGCCTTCTCTATACTTCTCCATCAACATGCTCAAAGCAAACATCGCATCTGTGGTGCTCTTTCGTGGCATGAAACCATACTGCTGCTCGCTGATCGTCACCTCTCCTCTTAACCTAGCTTCTATTACTCTTTCCCATATCTTCATGCTGTGGCTGATCAACTTTATACCTCTGTAGTTGTTGCAGTTCTGCACATCGCCCTTGTTCTTGAAAATCGGTACCAGTATGCTTCTTCTCCACTCCTCAGGCATCCTCTCACTTTCCAAGATTGTGTTAAACAATCTAGTTAAAAACTCCACTGCCGTATCTCCTAAACACCTCCATACCTCAACAGGTATGTCATCAGGACCAACTGCCTTTCCACTCTTCATCCCTGCCCTCACTTCCTCCTTGCTAATCCACTGAACTTCCTGATTCACTATCCCTACATCATCCAACCTTCTCTCTCTCTCATTTTCTTCATTCATCAGCCCCTCAAAGTATTCCTTCCACCTTCTCAGCACACTCTCCTCGCTTGTCAGCACATTTCCATGTCTATCCTTGATCGCCCTAAACTAGATGAAGGAAACACTATACTGCGCAATAAACATAGAGTGAGGTAATTTAATCCCTTGTGAAACCATTAATTCATCCACTCTTCACCTCTGTCCTACAATCAACAATACTCTACCTTCACCTGTATTGCTCCATATCCACTCTGCTCAGTTATTTTACGGAAACCGGCCATTCACCCGCGTTGTGGTTGAATGACCGGTTTGGACGACATGGTGGTGCAGTGGTTAGCACTGTTGCCTCACAGCAAGAAGGTCCTGGGTTCGAACCTTGGGGTTGTCCACCCTTGGGGGGGGGAGGTCATCCCAGGTTGTCCTCTGTGTGGAGTTTGCATGTTCTCCCCGTGTCTGTGGTGAGTTTTCTGCGGGTGCTCCGGTTTCCCCCAGCATCAAAAAGACATGCATTTTAGGGATAGTACTCCTGTCTGTGTCCCTGACTGAGGCATGGCAAGACCAACTGGAGTTGGTCTCCGGGCACTACACGGCAGCTGCCCACTGCAGCTGCCCACTGCTCCTAGCTACACAGCTAGGATGGGTTACGTGCAGCATAATTTCCCCACAGGGATCAATAAAGTATCTCAAATCTCAACGCAGCAGCAAAAACTCAGACTGGACGGACTGACTAAGAGACCGACTCCATGAGTACAAAAAACTTTTTGTTAGAAAGGTTCCAGATGGGTGTGTGTGTAGAGTGCCGTTGGTACTACCTTCCATGGTGGGGCGGAACTTTCCTCATTCTCCAGGAGAGCGTCAGACCTTTTTAAGTGATGGACTGAAAAGCAGCATGAAGTTATAGCTTGAGATTACCGCAGTATAGTTCAAGGAAGAGTTTTACTCTTATATGTTCCTCCTGTCTCCCGAAAACGTGCTGTGTTCGTATGCATCCAGAGAAATGTAAGTTGTGGGGTTTACTTACCGGATATGACGCTGTTGCTTTGTTAGGTTTCTGCAATTTTAGTGTGAATGAGTAGTAGTGAAATGCTTCATTTGTCACCGCTAACAGCACCGAGCTAACGGTTAACAGCTAGCGGCTTTCATGTTTGTGCTTCTGACAGTTCTTACCAGTTGTATTTTCTGTATAATGTTGCCAATGATGCATAGTTTTTTCTGAATGATTTCTTAGGTTATGCTAGCCTACTGTGACTAAGATACTGTAGTCTAACATTAGCTTGTTAGCTTGGGTGTTGTAGCTAATCTACTACTACTACTACTGCTATTACCACCACCACTACTACTACTACTACTTTCAGCTGCTCCCGTTAGGGATCGCCACAGCAGATTATCCTTTTCCATTTCTTCCTGTCCTCTGCATCTTCCTCTGTCACACCAGCCACCTGCATGTCCTCCCTCACCACATCCATAAACCTCCTCTTTGGCTTTCCTCTTCTCCTCTTCCCTGGCAGCTCCATATTCAGCATCCTTCTCCCTATATACCCAACATCTCTCCTCCACACATGTCCAAGCCATCTCAATCTTGCCTCTCTTGCTTTGTCTCCAAACCATTCAACCTGCGCTGTCCCTCTAATATACTCGTTCCTAATCCTGTCCTTCTTCATCACTCCCAATGAAAATCTTATCATCTTCAACTCTGCCACCTCCAGCTCCACCTCCTGTCTTTTCATCAGTGCCACTGTCTCCAAACCATATAACATAGCTGGTCTCACTACCATCTTGTAAACCTTCCCTTTAACTCTTGCTGGTACCCTTCTGTCACAAATCACTCCTGGCACTCTTCTCCACCCACTCCACCCTGCTTGCACTCTCTTCTTCACCTCTCTTCTGCACTCCCCGTTACTTTGGGCAGTTGAACCCAAGTATTTAAACTCATTTGTCTTCGTCACCTCTACTCTTTGCATCCTCACCATTCCACTGTCCTCCCTCTCATTCACGCATAGGTATTCCGTCTTGCTCCTACTGACTTTCATTCCTCTTCTCTCCAGTGCATACCTCCACCTCTCCAGGCTCTCCTCAACTTGCACACTACTCTCGCTACAGATCACAATGTCATCCGCGAACATCATCGTCCATGGAGACTCCTGCCTGATCTTGTCCATCAACCTGTCCATCACAATTGCAAACAAGAAAGGGCTCAGAGCCGATCCTTGATGTAGTCCCACCTCCACCTTGAACCCATCTGTCATTCCAACCGCACACCTTACCATTGTCACACTTCCCTCATACGTATCCTGCACAACTCGTACATACTTCTCTGCAACTCCTGACTTCCTCATACAATACCACACCTCCTCTCTCGGCACCCTGTCGTCTCTAAATCTACAAAGACACAATGCAACTCTTGCTGGCCTTCTCTATACTTCTCAATCAACATTCTCAACGCAAACATCGCATCTGTGGTGCTCTTTCATGGCATGAAACCATACTGCTGCTCGCTAATCGTCACCTCTCCTCTTAACCTAGCTTCTATTACTCTTTCCCATATCTTCATGCTGTGGCTGATCAACTTTATACCTCTGTAGTTGCTACAGTTCTGCACATCGCCCTTGTTCTTGAAAATCGGTACCAGTATGCTTCTTCTCCACTCCTCAGGCATCCTCTCACTTTCCAAGATTGTGTTAAACAATCTAGTTAAAAACCCCACTGCCGTATCTCCTAAACACCTCCATACCTCCACAGGTATGTCATCAGGACCAACTGCCTTTCCACTTTTCAACCCTGCCCTCACTTCCTCCTTGCTAATCCACTGAACTTCCTGATTCACTATCCCTAAATCATCCAACCTTCTCTCTCTCTCATTTTCTTCATTCATCAGCCCCTCAAAGTACTCCTTCCACCTTCTCAGCACACTCTCCTCGCTTGTCAGCACATTTCCATCTCTATCCTTGATCGCCCTAACTAGCCAATCGGCACAAGTCCTTTTCTCCTTCCTTAGTGTCTAACCTGTCATACAACTCACCATACGCCTTTTCCTTTGCCTTTACCACCTCTCTCTTTGCTTTACACTGCATCTCCTTGTACTCCTGTCTACTTTCTTCATCTCTCTGACTATCCCACTTCTTCTTTGCCAACCTTTTCCTCTGTATACTTTGCTGTACTTCCTCATTTCACCACCAAGTCTCCTTGTCTTCCTTCCTCTGTCCTGATGACACACCAAGTACCTTCCTAGCTGTCTCCCTCACTATTTCTGCAGTGGTTGCCCAGCCATCTGGCAACTCTTCACTACCACCCAGTGCCTGTCTTAACTCCTGCCTGAATTCCACACAACAGTC
Organism: Lampris megalopsis; assembly: GCA_022114975.2. Taxonomy (NCBI): domain Eukaryota; kingdom Metazoa; phylum Chordata; class Actinopteri; order Lampriformes; family Lampridae; genus Lampris; species Lampris megalopsis. The sequence goes on along the minus strand of JAJHIY020000622.1, from coordinate 426,260 downwards.
TTTCTTCTTCAACTTCCACCATTTGATCTTCGGCTGTGTCTTCACTCGCTTCCTCTTCTTGGTCTCCAAACTCATCCTACAGACTACCATCCGATGCTGCCTAGCTACGTTCTCCTCTGTCACCACCTTGCAGTCTCCAATCCCTTTTAGATCGCGCCTTCTACATAAGATATAGTCCACCTGTGTGCACTTTCCTCCACTCTTGTACGTCACCCTGTGTTCCTCCCTCTTCTTGAAATATGTATTCACCACAGCCATTTCCATCCTTTTCGCAAAATCGACCACCATCTGTCCTTCCACATTTCTCTCCTTGACTCCATACCTTCCCATCACCTCCTCATCACCTCTGTTCCCTTCACCAACATGTCCATTGAAGTCTGCTCCAATCACCACTCTCTCCTCCTTGGGTACCTTCTCCACCACGTCGTCCAACTCACTCCAGAATTCTTCTTTTTCATCCATCTCACACCCAACTTGCGGGGCATATGCGCTGATAACATTCAGCAATACACCTTCAATTTCCAGCTTCATACTCATCACTCTGTCTGACACTCTCTTCACCTCCAGCACACTCTTGACATACTCTTCCTTCAGAATTACCCCTACCCCATTTCTCCTCCCATTTGCACCATGGTAGAAGAGTTTGAACCCACCTCCGATACTCCTGGCCTTACTCCCCTTCCACCTGGTCTCTTGCACACACAGTATGCCTACCTTTCTTCTTTCCATCATATCAGCCAGGTCTCTCCCTTTACCAGTCATAGTGCCAACATTCAAAGTTACAACTCTCACCTCCACATGCCTACCCTTTCTCCTTTCTAGCTGCCTCTGGACATGCTTTCCCCCCTCTCCTTCGCCCAACAGTAGCATAGTTTCCACCGACACCCTGCTGGTTAACAGTACCGGTGGCGGGCGTTGGTTACCCGGGCCTCGACCGATCCGGTATGGAAATCTTATTTATGATCCGCATATTTGATTTGGCAAAGATTTTACGCCGGATGCCCTTCCTGACGCAACCCTCCCCATTTATCCGGGCTTGGGACCAGCACTAAGGATGCACTGGCTTGTGCATCCTCAGTGGCTGGGTTACCCGCAAACATGACCAAACCAGTTTAATTCCCTATTTTTACCATTGTCAGTAAACTGTCATGGTGACAATAGCTTCCTTAACTCTGTTCAGCACTTCAGTGTTGGTGACGTGTGCTGGGTATGGGATTTGCAGCATTCTTTTATATGCTCTGGATTCAGAGGCTTGTATTTTTTCTCCATAGCTTTTGTTAGGGTCCAGGACTCTGCACCGTATAGAAGAGTTGCTGTTATGATGGTGCCAAGCAGTTGCATTTTTGACTTCATTCCAAGGTTTTTAACTTCCCAGATCGTGTTCAGCTTGGTCATTGCGCTTGTTGCAATGGTGATTCTGCTCCTAATTTATTTTTCCGATCTTCCGTCTTCATTAATCACAGATCTGAGATATTTAAAAGACGTGACTTCCTCAAGTTTTGCGCTGCCATCAATGATTTCTGTGTTCTGCTCTTCAGTCTCTTCGGTCTCCCTCCTCGGGTGATCTTTTGTTACGATTTGCTTTGCAAACCCAGTAGCCCATGCCTATTGTGCCTCAAATAATAAAGTATAGTGACCTGAAGATCCACTCTCTGTGTCTTGTGTCCTGGCCAGCACCCAAGGGTGAATGTCAGCTAGTTAATGCAACCACCAGTCCTAGACGGTCCCTCAACAATAATTTTTACATGAAAGTTTTGGTTTTGGTTGGTTGCTATTTATGAACTGAACTGAACTGTTTGCCTTCACGAGCTGAACGGAACTTAAGTAGTGGAGTTTTGAGTCGATTATTTTTGTTCTGTGGACTTTGGGACTGTGGTATTTTGGAAGTTTTTGTGAAAGTCTTTAAATATATGAGTATTTTGTTTTGCGCTATTTTGTGTTTGTGTTGTTCCTCTTGGGCTCCTGAATGTGGGCATTCAATGTGTCGCGTGTACGTATTGCATGGTGTGCATCCTCTTGCGAGGTTTGAGTTAAGCATTAAACAAAAATAGAAACGAAACAAAACCTTACTGACCAGTTGCCAGGAGAGAGACCTGGCTGGCACCCCTAGCAAAATAATAATAAAAAGACATCAACTAGTCCCATGTGCTGAACAAAACTATACAATACCCTATGATGTTGTGCAGTTTGTTTAAACTAGAGATAGATGTCCTCAGAGAGGAATCTCTTTTTCAGTTCCTGTAAGGACCACAATAATAAATATTAATCAACACATGCATAAAACAGGAAGTCAGATACTACACTGTACTACAGCAAGACTAACAGAGACATGACACAGAAAATCAGATACTACACTGTACTACAGCAAGACTAACAGAGGCATGACACAGTAAGTCAGATACTACACTGTACTACAGCAAGACTAACAGAGGCATGACACAGGAAGTCAGATACTACACTGTACTACAGCAAGACTAACAGAGACATGACACAGGAAGTCAGATATTACACTGTACTACGGCAAGACTAACAGAGGCATGACACAGGAAGTCAGATATTACACTGTACTACAGAAAGACCAACAGAGACATGACACAGTAAGTCAGATACTACACTGTACTACAGCAAGACTAACAGAGACATGACACAGAAAATCAGATACTACACTGTACTACAGCAAGACTAACAGAGGCATGACACAGTAAGTCAGATACTACACTGTACTACAGCAAGACTAACAGAGGCATGACACAGGAAGTCAGATACTACACTGTACTACAGCAAGACTAACAGAGACATGACACAGGAAGTCAGATATTACACTGTACTACGGCAAGACTAACAGAGGCATGACACAGGAAGTCAGATATTACACTGTACTACAGAAAGACCAACAGAGACATGACACAGTAAGTCAGATACTACACTGTACTACAGAAAGACCAACAGAGAAGTCCGTGGTAGTGTAGCGGTCTAAGCATCGGCTTTGTGTCGATGCAGTTGCCCACTGGGGACTGGGGTTCGCACCCCAGTCTCGTCAGATCCGACTATGGCCGGACTCGATGAAGCAGCAATCATTGGCAATGCTGTCTTCGGGAGGGGGGCGGAGTCGGCTTGTGTTCGTCACGTGAATGCGTCTCTGTGTGTGTCGAAAAAAACAGTGGTTCGGCCTGGAGTCGCCTTGTCACGAAAGTGGGGAGGCGGTCTCCTTAGAGACTGCCGGCTGGAGAGATGCAGTTGGCGAACGCATGCAGTACGAGGGTGGGTGTTGGAATTAAAATAGGGATCGATTGGCCACTAAATTGGGAGAAAAAAGGGAAAAATCAGAAATAAATTAAAAAAGAAAAAAAGAAAGACCAACAGCGACATGACACAGTAAGTCAGATACTACACTGTACTACAGCAAGACTAACAGAGACATGACACAGTAAGTCAGATACTACACTGTACTACAGCAAGACTAACAGAGACATGACACAGGAAGTCAGATACTACACTGTACTACAGCAAGACTAACAGACATGACACAGGAAGTCAGATATTACACTGTACTACAGTAAGACTAACAGAGACATGACACAGGAAGTCAGATATTACACTGTACTACAGCAAGACTAACAGACATGACGTCAGATATTACACTGTACTACAGCAAGACTAACAGACATGACACAGGAAGTCAGATATTACACTGTGCAAGACTAACAGACATGACACAGGAAGTCAGATACTACACTGTACTACAGCAAGACTAACAGAAATGACACAGGAAGTCAGATATTACACTGTACTACAGCAAGACTAACAGAGACATGACACAGGAAGTCGGTTATTACACTGTGCAAGACTAACAAACATGACACAGGAAGTCAGATACTACACTGTACTACAGCAAGACTAACAGACATGACACAGGAAGTCAGATATTACACTGTGCAAGACTAACAGACTTGACACAGTAAGTCAGATACTACACTGTACTACAGCAAGACTAACAGAGACATGACACAGGAAGTCAGATACTACACTGTACTACAGCAAGACTAACAGACATGACACAGGAAGTCAGATATTACACTGTACTACAGCAAGACTAACAGAGACATGACACAGGAAGTCAGATAGTACACTGTACTACAGCAAGACTAACAGACATGACACAGGAAGTCAGATACTACACTGTACTACAGCAAGACTAACAGAGGCATGACACAGGAAGTCAGATACTACACTGTACTACAGCAAGACTAACAGAGACATGACACAGGAAGTCAGATATTACACTGTACTACGGCAAGACTAACAGAGGCATGACACAGGAAGTCAGATATTACACTGTGCAAGACTAACAGACTTGACACAGTAAGTCAGATACTACACTGTACTACAGCAAGACTAACAGAGACATGACACAGTAAGTCAGATACTACACTGTACTACAGCAAGACTAACAGAGACATGACACAGGAAGTCAGATACTACACTGTACTACAGCAAGACTAACAGACATGACACAGGAAGTCAGATATTACACTGTACTACAGTAAGACTAACAGAGACATGACACAGGAAGTCAGATATTACACTGTACTACAGCAAGACTAACAGACATGACGTCAGATATTACACTGTACTACAGCAAGACTAACAGACATGACACAGGAAGTCAGATATTACACTGTGCAAGACTAACAGACATGACACAGGAAGTCAGATACTACACTGTACTACAGCAAGACTAACAGAAATGACACAGGAAGTCAGATATTACACTGTACTACAGCAAGACTAACAGAGACATGACACAGGAAGTCGGTTATTACACTGTGCAAGACTAACAAACATGACACAGGAAGTCAGATACTACACTGTACTACAGCAAGACTAACAGACATGACACAGGAAGTCAGATATTACACTGTGCAAGACTAACAGACTTGACACAGTAAGTCAGATACTACACTGTACTACAGCAAGACTAACAGAGACATGACACAGGAAGTCAGATACTACACTGTACTACAGCAAGACTAACAGACATGACACAGGAAGTCAGATATTACACTGTACTACAGCAAGACTAACAGAGACATGACACAGGAAGTCAGATAGTACACTGTACTACAGCAAGACTAACAGACATGACACAGGAAGTCAGATACTACACTGTACTACAGCAAGACTAACAGAGGCATGACACAGGAAGTCAGATACTACACTGTACTACAGCAAGACTAACAGAGACATGACACAGGAAGTCAGATATTACACTGTACTACGGCAAGACTAACAGAGGCATGACACAGGAAGTCAGATATTACACTGTACTACAGAAAGACCAACAGAGACATGACACAGTAAGTCAGATACTACACTGTACTACAGAAAGACCAACAGAGAAGTCCGTGGTAGTGTAGCGGTCTAAGCATCGGCTTTGTGTCGATGCAGTTGCCCACTGGGGACTGGGGTTCGCACCCCAGTCTCGTCAGATCCGACTATGGCCGGACTCGATGAAGCAGCAATCATTGGCAATGCTGTCTTCGGGAGGGGGGCGGAGTCGGCTTGTGTTCGTCACGTGAATGCGTCTCTGTGTGTGTCGAAAAAAACAGTGGTTCGGCCTGGAGTCGCCTTGTCACGAAAGTGGGGAGGCGGTCTCCTTAGAGACTGCCGGCTGGAGAGATGCAGTTGGCGAACGCATGCAGTACGAGGGTGGGTGTTGGAATTAAAATAGGGATCGATTGGCCACTAAATTGGGAGAAAAAAGGGAAAAATCAGAAATAAATTAAAAAAGAAAAAAAGAAAGACCAACAGCGACATGACACAGTAAGTCAGATACTACACTGTACTACAGCAAGACTAACAGAGACATGACACAGTAAGTCAGATACTACACTGTACTACAGCAAGACTAACAGAGACATGACACAGGAAGTCAGATACTACACTGTACTACAGCAAGACTAACAGACATGACACAGGAAGTCAGATATTACACTGTACTACAGTAAGACTAACAGAGACATGACACAGGAAGTCAGATATTACACTGTACTACAGCAAGACTAACAGACATGACGTCAGATATTACACTGTACTACAGCAAGACTAACAGACATGATACAGGAAGTCAGATATTACACTGTGCAAGACTAACAGACATGACACAGGAAGTCAGATACTACACTGTACTACAGCAAGACTAACAGAAATGACACAGGAAGTCAGATATTACACTGTACTACAGCAAGACTAACAGAGACATGACACAGGAAGTCGGTTATTACACTGTGCAAGACTAACAAACATGACACAGGAAGTCAGATACTACACTGTACTACAGCAAGACTAACAGACATGACACAGGAAGTCAGATATTACACTGTGCAAGACTAACAGACTTGACACAGTAAGTCAGATACTACACTGTACTACAGCAAGACTAACAGAGACATGACACAGGAAGTCAGATACTACACTGTACTACAGCAAGACTAACAGACATGACACAGGAAGTCAGATATTACACTGTACTACAGCAAGACTAACAGAGACATGACACAGGAAGTCAGATATTACACTGTACTACAGCAAGACTAACAGACATGACACAGGAAGTCAGATACTACACTGTACTACAGCAAGACTAACAGACATGACACAGGAAGTCAGATACTACACTGTACTACAGCAAGACTAACAGACATGACGTCAGATATTACACTGTACTACAGCAAGACTAACAGACATGACACAGGAAGTCAGATATTACACTGTGCAAGACTAACAGACATGACACAGGAAGTCAGATACTACACTGTACTACAGCAAGACTAACAGACATGACACAGGAAGTCAGATATTACACTGTACTACAGCAAGACTAACAGACATGACACAGGAAGTCAGATATTACACTGTGCAAGACTAACAGACTTGACACAGTAAGTCAGATACTACACTGTACTACAGCAAGACTAACAGAGACATGACACAGGAAGTCGGTTATTACACTGTGCAAGACTAACAAACATGACACAGGAAGTCAGATACTACACTGTACTACAGCAAGACTAACAGACATGACACAGGAAGTCAGATATTACACTGTGCAAGACTAACAGACTTGACACAGTAAGTCAGATACTACACTGTACTACAGCAAGACTAACAGAGACATGACACAGGAAGTCAGATACTACACTGTACTACAGCAAGACTAACAGAGACATGACACAGGAAGTCAGATACTACACTGTACTACAGCAAGACTAACAGACATGACACAGGAAGTCAGATATTACACTGTACTACAGCAAGACTAACAGAGACATGACACAGGAAGTCAGATATTACACTGTACTACAGCAAGACTAACAGACATGACACAGGAAGTCAGATACTACACTGTACTACAGCAAGACTAACAGACATGACACAGGAAGTCAGATACTACACTGTACTACAGCAAGACTAACAGACATGACACAGGAAGTCAGATATTACACTGTGCAAGACTAACAGACTTGACACAGTAAGTCAGATACTACACTGTACTACAGCAAGACTAACAGACATGACACAGGAAGTCAGATACTACACTGTACTACAGCAAGACTAACAGACATGACACAGGAAGTCAGATATTACACTGTACTACAGCAAGACTAACAGAGACATGACACAGGAAGTCAGATATTACACTGTACTACAGCAAGACTAACAGACATGACACAGGACGTCAGATACTACACTGTACTACAGCAAGACTAACAGACATGACACAGGAAGTCAGATATTACACTGTACTACAGCAAGACTAACAGACTTGACACAGTAAGTCAGATACTACACTGTACTACAGCAAGACTAACAGACATGACACAGGAAGTCAGATACTACACTGTACTACAGCAAGACTAACAGACATGACACAGGAAGTCAGATATTACACTGTACTACAGCAAGACTAACAGAGACATGACACAGGAAGTCAGATATTACACTGTACTACAGCAAGACTAACAGACATGACACAGGAAGTCAGATATTACACTGTGCAAGACTAACAGACATGACACAGGAAGTCAGATACTACACTGTACTACAGCAAGACTAACAGACATGACACAGGAAGTCAGATATTACACTGTACTACAGCAAGACTAACAGACATGACACAGGAAGTCAGATATTACACTGTGCAAGACTAACAGACATGACACAGGAAGTCAGATACTACACTGTACTACAGCAAGACTAACAGACATGACACAGGAAGTCAGATACTACACTGTACTACAGCAAGACTAACAGACATGACACACCAAGTCAGATATTACACTGTGCAAGACTAACAGACTTGACACAGAAAGTCGGATACTACACTGTACTACAGCAAGACTAACAGACATGACACAGGAAGTCAGAGTTGACACAGTACACTTCTTCTTACAGTTTTATTTCCCTCCTTCTCTGCAGGTTCTGTCCAGGTGCTGTTCACCTCCTGCCTCTACTGGATCACCACCTGACCCAGCTCTGCCAGGCTCTCCACGCACTCAGTCCCGCCATCTCCGGTGTTAACATTCCATCTGCACCAGAGGGTTGTCATGGCATCAGTCCTCCAGGAGACGGTTCTGTGTTAGGTTTTCCCTGCTCCAGCCTGGCCTGTGGAGGTCTGGAGGAGGCCGGCTTTAGTCTGGAGGAGGCCGGGCTGGCGGCGCTGAGGGTCCTCTCTCTGCTTCTGGCCTACAGTGATGAGGTCTGTGTCCAAAACTACATACTGCCATTTCCACATTCTCAAGGAGGCTGAACTATATTAGCCTCCTGAAACCAGTCTGAAGTGGCTCACAAGCACCGTTTTCTCTAGATGGGATATTAGTCTAAAAGCATCCATTGAGCAAAGACTGAGTCCGGCAGCTGGAAGCCAGACCAGTCGGTGAACTGAGGAGCAGTTTAGATGACAACAGTGAACAGTGACGTATTTTGAAAATGACGTCTGTGCTAGGGGCGGTTAGCGTCCATGCTCCTATAGAATTATTTTTGTCAGAATTTGAGTTCATTAACTCATTGAACAGGAGGAGCAGTGGCTCTACTCAGCCGCTGCTCCTTCACGTCGAAAGCAGCCAGTTGAGGTGGTTTAGGCATCTGATTAGAATGCCTCCTGGGCACCTTCTTTTGGAGGTTTACTGGGCACGGCCAACTGGGAGGAGACCCTGAGGTAGACCCAGAACTCGCTGGAGGGACTACATATCCAATCAGGCCTGGGAATGCCTTGGGATCCCCCAGGAGGAGCTGGAGGGTGTTGCTGGGGAGAGGGACGTCTGGAGTGCCCTGCTTACCTTGCTGCCACCGCGACCCCACCCCGGAGAAGTGTCTGAAGATGAATGAAGGAATGAATAACTCATTGAAAAATAAAAAAAAAAGGTATTGAATTCCTTTATCAGACAGAATAACTAGCTACATGGACTGCCCCTTAGCAAGGATGTCCACTCCGCCTGGGTGAGTTGTCTGTCTGACAGCTTCTTCACCAACTTGTTCACATCACTGGCGTGTGTCTGGCGTCCATCTCTCTGTCTGCCGTTTAGGGCGCCATCTGTTGTTTGCCGATGTCTCTGGAGTGCAGTAAGTAGGTTGAACATCTTTTGCTGCCTGGTTTTCGGCTTTCCATATTGTGCCAGACAAGCCTTCTCTGTGAACTCAGTCACACGTTGGAAAGTGGTCTCATCTAGATGCGACGTGATTCTGTGCTGGATCTGCTCCTCTTTGGCTTTCAGAGTGTCATGGTAAAAGTAGTTTGTCTCACCTGTTCTTTCAACAGCCGGCTCTGTGCCCTCTGGAGGGTCTGGTTAGCTCGGTGGCTAGATAGATGTCATGAGTAATAACAGTAAGTAAGTATTAAGACCAGGAGAGCTTACAGGAGCCATCCTCTACACTGGTATTACAAAAGTAATACCAAAGTTAACATCAAGTTAGCAGTTTCCATGGTAGTATTTGTGTTAAGGTCAGTGCTAATGGTGATGTGATGTGTCAGCTTGTCGAGTGTTTTTTTGAAAAGGGTTTGAGTACTGACCATTGATCTCTTCCCGTTTGAGCAGGTGGTGCAGCAGGTGCTATCTGTATGGAGCCACAGTGAGGAGTTACAGGTGAATGTTTGCTAGATACTACACATTACTGAGCTAACAATCTTACTCTTGTTTAACTCTTTACTGTGTCTCGTGAAATGTCACTATAATTACTTCCACTGCACAACTACACTACTTCAGTCACTGGGAGCTGACCAGTACAACCAGTCTGCTGCTGCTGGACAGAGATGTTTTACTGCGACATATAGAAGTATTCAGACATGTTTTACTGGGACATGTAGAAGTATTCAGGGATGTTTTACTGTTACATGTAGAAGTATTTAGAGATGTTTTACTGAGAGATCTAGAAGTATTCCGAGATGTTTTACTGGGAGATATAGAAGTATTTTACTGGGACACGTAGAAGTATTTAGAGATGTTTTACTTGGACATGTAGAAGTATTCAGAGATGTTTTACTGGGAGATATAGAAGTATTTTACTGGGACATGTAGAAGTATTCAGAGATGTTTTACTGGGACATATAGAAGTATTCAGAGATGTTTTACTGGGACATATAGAAGTATTCAGAGATGTTTTACTGGGACATATAGAAGTATTCCGAGATGTTTTACTGGGAGATGTAGAAGTATTCAGAGATGTTTTACTGGGACATATAGAAGTATTGAGAGATGTTTTACTGGGACATGTAGAAGTATTTTACTGGGACATATAGAAGTATTCAGAGATGTTTTACTGTGACATGTAGAAGTATTTTACTGGACATGTAGAAGTATTCAGTGGCTGAGGGGATGTGAACCTGTTGGGTGACTGAACTTAATACGTAAAGCCGCTTCATACCTGCTCTCCTCCAGTCAGGCACAGAGCTGCCTGGCAGTAAGACTACAGGTCCTCCAGGTGGCGGACTACACTCCCAGCATGCTGTGGGCCAGCACCTGCTGCAGCTGTGTGACCCGCTGTTCTGCAGTGGCTGTGGTCGTAAGGAGGTTTTGGTCCAAACTGCTCTGAAAACACTGTGTGTTCTGCTAGAGCGCACACCACACACACACAGGTACTACCACACACACACACACACACACACACACAGGCAGGTACTACCACACACACACACACACACACACTACACACACACAGGTACTACCACACACACACACACACACACACACACACACACACACAGCATCCAAGAACAAGCATCACTGCTAGTATTTTTACTGAAGCTGTCCTGAATACCAAATTAATATTGGAATCAACAGCCAATATTCAAACTTCGGCTTGGGGGGGGGGGCATGACTCGGGAAGGTAAAAGTGACAGAGAGAGTGTTGGGTCAGGTGTCATTCTCAGTGAACAGTCTGTCCTGTCAGTGATTACTGCTGCTGTCTCTTTTAACTGCCTCTCTGTGCTAATCCTGTCTGTTTTTCTTTCTGACTCTGTGTGTGTGTGTGTGTGTGTGTGTGTGTGTGTGTGCTGCAAAGTGTGTTGTGGAGTCGTGCAGTGTGTGTGTGTTTGTCAGTAGACAGTAATGTACAGACAGTAATGGAGTGTGTGTCTGTACTGCTGTGTGTATCTGACAAGGAACCACTGGATGTTAACCTCTGTTCGCAACACGGTGAGTACATCCCATTCACATGTCTGTCTGTTTACGTGTCTGTTGACATGTCTGTCTGTATGTGTCTGTTCACGTCTATCTGTTGACATGTCTGTTTACGTGTCTGTTGACATGTCTGTCTGTATGTGTCTGTTCACGTCTGTCTGTTGACATGTCTGTTTACGTGTCTGTTGACATGTCTGTCTGTATGTGTCTGTTCACGTCTATCTGTTGACATGTCTGTTTACGTGTCTGTTGACATGTCTGTCTGTACGTGTCTGTTCACGTCTGTCTGTTGATATGTCTGTCTGTTTACGTTTTTGTTCACATCTGTCTGTTGCTGTGTCTGTTCACATGTCTGTCTGTTTACATGTCTGTCCACAGGTCTGTCTTACCTGAGTGATTCATCGCTGGTATCTTTCAGCTCAAATGTTGTTGTTTATGGAATGGAAGAGACAGGATTCACTACACTGCTGTTGCCCTAATCTGTCTGTTGATGTGTCTGTCTGCCTGTCTCTTTGCTTCTGTCTGTGTGTCTTTCTGTAGAGACCTGTGTGTTCCTGAGGCTGTTCCACTTTATCAGAACCAGACCAGACCCTCAGGCCACACACACACAATGGATCTCCATGGACCTACAGGTACACCCCTCAAACACACACACACACAAACACACACACACACACACATAAATGCAAATTGACATGACCATTAACTAGCGTTACAATGGCCATGTGTAGTATTCACAGAGGATCAGGAGTAGCTGCAGTCACAGCATGTTAGATCCCACATTAAACAGGCCCTGGTTAAGTGTGGTTATCCTAACTGGGTCTTTGTCAAAGCCAGGAAGACCCCAAACAGTGCACCAGCCCATCGAAGAGAGGAGAAGGACAACAGCTGTCTAAGTGTAAACCAGTGGTGACTCTGTATGTGGTTGGAGTGTCTGAAAAGCTGAGATGTGTATTTTCCAAACACCGTGTCTCAGTTACTTTCAAACCCAAAACACACTGTGCCAGAAGTTGGTCCACCCCAAGGATCAGGTCCCCCGGCACAAACAGAGCAATATAGTGTAGCTGTTAAGTGGCAGGAGGATTACTGGGACTTGTACATTGGGGAAACCAAACAGACGCTGGCCAAGAGGATGACACAACACAGGAGAGCTAACACGTCAGACCAGGATTCCACAGTCTACACCATCTACAGACCATGACTCCACAGTCTACACCATCTACAGACCAGGCCTCACCAGTCTGCACCATCTACAGACCAGGACTCACCAGTCTACACTATCTACAGGCCAGGACTCCACAGTCTACACCATCTACAGAACCGGACTCCACAGTCTACACTATCTACAGGCCAGGACTCCACAGTCTACACCATCTACAGGCCAGGACTCCACAGTCTACACCATCTACAGACCATGACTCCACAGTCTACACCATCTACAGACCAGGCCTCACCAGTCTGCACCATCTACAGACCAGGACTCACCAGTCTACACTATCTACAGGCCAGGACTCCACAGTCTGCACCATCTACAGACCAGGACTCACCAGTCTACACCATCTACACGCCAGGACTCCACAGTCTACACCATCTACAGGCCAGTGGCCACTCTTTCAGGGATGAGGATGTGCACATCCTTGATAGGGAGGAACGCTGGTTTGAACGGGGAGGCCATCTATGTGAAGAGGGAACGACCATCCCTGAACCGGGGGGGGGGGGGGGCTAAGAGTACATCTGTCAACAACTTACAATGCTGTGATTGCAAACATTCCCCAATCCTCTGTGAATAGTACACATGCCTGTTGTAACGCTAGTTACTGGTCACACCATATTTGCCTATGAAACTGGTCGATGGTGTGGGTGGTTATACCACTGTATTGTTTATAAGGGTGGGGACACCTGCAGTCACTGTATTGTTTATAAGGGTGGGGACACCTGCAGTCGGTGTATTGTTTGTAAGGGTGGGACACCTGCAGTTGGTGTATTGTTTATAAGGGTGGGGACACCTGCAGTCGGTGTATTGTTTATAAGGGTGGGACACCTGCGGTCACTGTATTGTTTATAAGGGTGGGGACACCTGCGGTCACTGTATTGTTTATAAGGGTGGGGACACCTGCGGTCACTGTATTGTTTATAAGGGTGGGGACACCTACAGTCACTGTATTGTTTATAAGGGTGGGGACACCTGCAGTTGGTGTATTGTTTATAAGGGTGGGGACACCTGCAGTTGGTGTATTGTTTATAAGGGTGGGACACCTGCAGTCACTGTATTGTTTATAAGGGTTGGGACACCTGCAGTCGGTGTATTGTTTATAAGGGTGGGACACCTGCAGTCGATGTATTGTTTATAAGGGTGGGGACACCTGCAGTCGGTGTATTGTTTATAAGGGTGGGACACCTGCAGTCGGTGTATTGTTAATGATGGTGGGGACACCTGCAGTCGGTGTATTGTTTATAAGGGTGGGGACACCTACAGTCTATGTATTGTTTATAAGGGTGGGGTCACCTGCAGTCACTGTATTGTTTATAAGGGTGGGGTCACCTGCGGTCACTGTATTGTTTATAAGGGTGGGGACACCTGCAGTCACTGTATTGTTTATAAGGGTGGGGACACCTGCGGTCACTGTATTGTTTATAAGGGTGGGGACACCTGCAGTCGATGTATTGTTTATAAGGGTGGGACACCTGCAGTCGGTGTATTGTTTATAAGGGTGGGGACACCTGCAGTCGGTGTATTGTTTATAAGGGTGGGGACACCTGCAGTCACTGTATTGTTTATAAGGGTGAGACTCCTGCAGTCGGTGTATTGTTTATAAGGGTGGGACACCTGCAGTCACTGTATTGTTTATAAGGGTGGGGACACCTGCAGTCACTGTATTGTTTATAAGGGTGGGGACACCTGCAGTCGGTGTATTGTTTGTAAGGGTGGGACACCTGCAGTTGGTGTATTGTTTATAAGGGTGGGGACACCTGAAGTCGGTGTATTGTTTATAAGGGTGGGACACCTGCTGTCACTGTATTGTTTATAAGGGTGGGGACACCTGCGGTCACTGTATTGTTTATAAGGGTGGGGACACCTGCGGTCACTGTATTGTTTATAAGGGTGGGGACACCTACAGTCACTGTATTGTTTATAAGGGTGGGGACACCTGCAGTTGGTGTATTGTTTATAAGGGTGGGGACACCTGCAGTTGGTGTATTGTTTATAAGGGTGGGACACCTGCAGTCACTGTATTGTTTATAAGGGTTGGGACACCTGCAGTCGATGTATTGTTTATAAGGGTGGGGACACCTGCAGTCGGTGTATTGTTTATAAGGGTGGGACACCTGCAGTCGGTGTATTGTTAATGATGGTGGGGACACCTGCAGTCGGTGTATTGTTTATAAGGGTGGGGACACCTGCGGTCACTGTATTGTTTATAAGGGTGGGGACACCTACAGTCTATGTATTGTTTATAAGGGTGGGGTCACCTGCAGTCACTGTATTGTTTATAAGGGTGGGGTCACCTGCGGTCACTGTATTGTTTATAAGGGTGGGGACACCTGCAGTCACTGTATTGTTTATAAGGGTGGGGACACCTGCGGTCACTGTATTGTTTATAAGGGTGGGGACACCTGCAGTCGATGTATTGTTTATAAGGGTGGGACACCTGCAGTCGGTGTATTGTTTATAAGGGTGGGGACACCTGCAGTCGGTGTATTGTTTATAAGGGTGGGGACACCTGCAGTCACTGTATTGTTTATAAGGGTGGGACTCCTGCAGTCGGTGTATTGTTTATAAGGGTGGGACACCTGCAGTCACTGTATTGTTTATAAGGGTGGGGACACCTGCAGTCACTGTATTGTTTATAAGGGTGGGGACACCTGCAGTCGGTGTATTGTTTGTAAGGGTGGGACACCTGCAGTTGGTGTATTGTTTATAAGGGTGGGGACACCTGCAGTCGGTGTATTGTTTATAAGGGTGGGACACCTGCGGTCACTGTATTGTTTATAAGGGTGGGGACACCTGCGGTCACTGTATTGTTTATAAGGGTGGGGACACCTACAGTCACTGTATTGTTTATAAGGGTGGGGACACCTGCAGTTGGTGTATTGTTTATAAGGGTGGGGACACCTGCAGTTGGTGTATTGTTTATAAGGGTGGGACACCTGCAGTCACTGTATTGTTTATAAGGGTTGGGACACCTGCAGTCACTGTATTGTTTATAAGGGTGGGACACCTGCAGTCGATGTATTGTTTATAAGGGTGGGGACACCTGCAGTCGGTGTATTGTTTATAAGGGTGGGACACCTGCAGTCGGTGTATTGTTAATGATGGTGGGGACACCTGCAGTCGGTGTATTGTTTATAAGGGTGGGGACACCTGCGGTCACTGTATTGTTTATAAGGGTGGGGACACCTACAGTCTATGTATTGTTTATAAGGGTGGGGTCACCTGCAGTCACTGTATTGTTTATAAGGGTGGGGTCACCTGCGGTCACTGTATTGTTTATAAGGGTGGGGACACCTGCGGTCACTGTATTGTTTATAAGGGTGGGGACACCTGCGGTCACTGTATTGTTTATAAGGGTGGGGACACCTGCAGTCGATGTATTGTTTATAAGGGTGGGACACCTGCAGTCGGTGTATTGTTTATAAGGGTGGGGACACCTGCAGTCGGTGTATTGTTTATAAGGGTGGGGACACCTGCAGTCACTGTATTGTTTATAAGGGTGGGACTCCTGCAGTCGGTGTATTGTTTATAAGGGTGGGACACCTGCAGTCACTGTATTGTTTATAAGGGTGGGGACACCTGCAGTCACTGTATTGTTTATAAGGGTGGGGACACCTGCAGTCGGTGTATTGTTTGTAAGGGTGGGACACCTGCAGTTGGTGTATTGTTTATAAGGGTGGGGACACCTGAAGTCGGTGTATTGTTTATAAGGGTGGGGACACCTGCAGTCGGTGTATGGTTTATAAGGGTGGGACACCTGCAGTCGGTGTATTGTTTATAAGGGTGGGGACACCTGCGGTCACTGTATTGTTTATAAGGGTGGGGACACCTGCGGTCACTGTATTGTTTATAAGGGTGGGACACCTGCGGTCACTGTATTGTTTATAAGGGTGGGACACCTGCGGTCACTGTATTGTTTATAAGGGTGGGGACACCTGCGGTCACTGTATTGTTTATAAGGGTGGGGACACCTGCGGTCACTGTATTGTTTATAAGGGTGGGGACACCTACAGTCACTGTATTGTTTATAAGGGTGGGGACACCTGCAGTTGGTGTATTGTTTATAAGGGTGGGGACACCTGCAGTCACTGTATTGTTTATAAGGGTGGGACACCTGCAGTCGGTGTATTGTTTATAAGGGTGGGGACACCTGCAGTTGGTGTATTGTTTATAAGGGTGGGACACCTGCAGTCACTGTATTGTTTATAAGGGTGGGGACACCTGCAGTCGATGTATTGTTTATAAGGGTGGGGACACCTGCAGTCGATGTATTGTTTATAAGGGTGGGGACACCTGCAGTCACTGTATTGTTTATAAGGGTGGGGACACCTGCAGTCGATGTATTGTTTATAAGGGTGGGGACACCTGCAGTCGGTGTATTGTTTATAAGGGTGGGGACACCTGCAGTCGGTGTATTGTTAATGATGGTGGGGACACCTGCAGTCGGTGTATTGTTTATAAGGGTGGGGACACCTGCAGTCGGTGTATTGTTTATAAGGGTGGGGACACCTGCAGTCGGTGTATTGTTTATAAGGGTGGGGACACCTGCAGTCGATGTATTGTTTATAAGGGTGGGGACACCTGCAGTCGATGTATTGTTTATAAGGGTGGGGACACCTGCAGTCGGTGTATTGTTTATAAGGGTGGGGACACCTGCAGTCGATGTATTGTTTATAAGGGTGGGGACACCTGCAGTCGATGTATTGTTTATAAGGGTGGGGACACCTGCAGTCGGTGTATTGTTTATAAGGGTGGGGTCACCTGCAGTCGGTGTATTGTTTATAAGGGTGGGACACCTGCAGTCGGTGTAATCATAATAATAATAATGATACATTTAATGTGTGGGCGCCTCACAGAACACAGTAAAAATAAAAGGTGAGACTGAAGAGGACACTTAGATGATGATGAAACATCTCGTTCAGTAAACGTTGTGTCTAGATGACCTGATTCAGCCGTCTGTGGTCTTCTAGTGCTGTCAGACTTGTTGTGAGTTGCCAGGAGGCCGTGCCTCCTCACATTGACAGGCAGAATGTTTTCTGGCTCCAGCGCTTTGTGTTAACTCTTTTCCTGTCTCTTCCACTGGCTGTGCTGTGTAAAAGTCTCATCATGGCGGGAAAGACACCGGTTTTTCTGCCCGTATGGGGGGTATTTCCTTCTCCCGGTGGGTGAACAAACGGGCAGTTGGTTCTAACACCGGAGAATGGGAGATATGTACGCCTGGCGGACTCCACGGAGTCCACTCCTCTACTTCACACCCTTATGTTGTGTAGGCTGTTGGCACTGTGGTGTCCCAGCTTACGTTGTGTTTTTATTGTCCATGTGGTTGGTCACGTTGTGTTTTTATTGTCCATGTGGTTGGTCACGTTGTGTTTGTTGTTGTGTTTGTTGTTGTTGTGGTGCAGGTGGTCAGGCTGTTGAGCAGACTGCTGACCCAGAGAAGACAGACCTGGTCCTCTTATGTGCACGCTAACTGTCAGTGTTACACTGAGGTACAACACAAATATACACAACACACACACACTGCTCATGCACCTTGCTTTTTACAAATCTCTCTCTCTCTCTCTTTGTCTCTGTCTCTCTGTTGCTGTGTGTCTCTCTGTCTTTGTCTCTGTCTCGCTGTCTTTGTCTGTCTCTCTCTCTGTTTGTCTCTCTGTCTCTATGTTTCTGTCTCTTTGTCTCTGTCTCTCTCTCTCTGTCTGTCTGTCTCTCTCATATATATACTCGTGTGTGTGTGTGTGTGTAGTTGGTCCAGACAGTGGTTGTCATTCTTCATCGTCAGTGGCTGGAACTCAGAGACCCCCTGACCACAGCTCTAACAGGTATCTGTCTGACACAGTACTCCAATTGTACTGTATGTACTGCTATATTACTGCAGGTACTCCAGTAGTACTGTATTTACTATTGAAGTAGTGTTTGTACTATAGCTTGACCAATATGGTGTTTTTAACATCGTCTTTAGAGGGAAACATTTCACCGACACGGCGGCTGATGTAGTGAACTTTTAGCCGGCGTGAAAATAGACCTTTTCTGTGTGGCTTGTGCACTGCTTTTCCACCCAAATGACTGCAGCAGTCCTCAGAAGGCTGCTTTTTGTAAACAAATAACTTTATTAAACAATATATAACATAATTATACCCCACCTGCTGCCCAGTGGCTGCTGGGATAGGCTCCAGCATCCCTGCGACCCTGAGAGCAGGGTAAGTGGCTTGGCTAATGGATGGATATACAGTGTTGAGCAGTTATAGGAATGAACACTGAGAAAACCCATCCATCCATCCATCCATCCATCCATCCATCCATCCATCCATTCATCCATCCATCCATCCATCCATCCATCCATCCATCCATCCATCCATTCATCCATCCATTCATCCATCCATCCATCCATCCATCCATCCATCCATCCATCCATCGTGTGGCGTGTAGCCACATAACTTTGTGTGACTACCAAGCGATGGTAGATACTTTTTCAGTTCACATCTTTCTACCCGGCCCCTCTCGTTTAATAACTCCCAATGCACCGACTGTAGCTACAGACACGCGAGTCGTGGGTATTGTAGCGACAGGAGGAGGCGGTCGCTCTGACTGTCAGCGGCTCTGCGCTGGGCGGGTGCAGGCGCTCATGGCACTGTTAATGTTCGGGTTGGAACTGTTATAGTTTGTGTTCAGATGTTTGGTTCATGTTGGAATGTGTTGTTGTTTGGGGGTTCGACTTGGACTGGGTGGAGGACTGACTGACTGACTGACCTTAGGGCCGTGACTTAGACTGACGTCACCAGTTGTGACCTCAGGGCAGGGAAATCATTGCGTTGTAGTTCTGGTGGGTGTGTAAATAAAAGGGCGCTCCCGGCGTTGTGTGGTGTCTGGGATACGGGAGCTGCTCCTTGCCTCTCGACTCCTTCCACGCCGGCTCGCCACATTGGTGTCAGAAGTGGGATCTCATTGAAGAATGGAGAGGGAGATCCAGAGACAGGACTGGGACATTTAGCAGACCCGTTGGTGCTTGGAAAACCTGGCGTGGCGAAAGGTGGAGCCCGCCAGAGACGGAAGTTTTCCAGCCCATGGCTCCAGCGCACCGTGGCCCCACTGCCCCCTAGAGGCCAGGAGGACCAATACAGGAGATTGCCTGCTCCCCGCCATTACCGACTGCTCCCTAAAGGCTAGGAGGGTCAGTACAGGGGAACGCCTGCTGCCCACCGCCACTGACCATTCCCTAGCAACCGAGAGGGATGCTGCGCATAGAACACCAACCAAGCTGCCCAAGCCAAGTACAACGGGATGACACAGCTGCAGCTGTACCTCTCGCAAGTCCAATTAGCAGCATGGCACAGTAGGTGGAGCGATGAAGACGCTGCCATCCACCTGGCTGTGGTGTTGGAGGATTAGAGTTAACCCTACAAGCACTGAAAAAAACGAAACAAAAACATGCATCCCATAATGAATCTCACCTTCCCCACATGTATTTCAGTGAGTCACAATGTCTTTCATCGGTCATGTGTCTTGAAAACGATGACATCATCTAAAACGCGCTCACGTCACATCCGACCGTAAAGAGAGGAGCACGCTAACATCACACCCGGTCTTAAAGGGATACACACGCAAGCATCACACCTGGTCTTAAAGGGATACACACGCAAGCATCACACCTGGTCTTAAAGGGATATACACGCACACATCACACCCGGTCTTAAAGGGATACACATGCAAGCATCACACCTGGTCTTAAAGGGATATACACGCAAGCATCACACCTGGTCTTAGAGGGATACACATGCAAGCATCACACCCGGTCTTAAAGGGATATACACGCACACATCACACCCGGTCTTAAAGGGATACACATGCAAGCATCACACCTGGTCTTAAAGGGATATACACGCAAGCGTCACACCCGGTCTTAGAGGGATACACATGCAACCATCACACCCGGTCTTAAAGGGATATACATGCAAACGTCACACCCGGTCTTAAAGGGATACACACGCAAGCATCACACCCGGTCTTAAAGGGATATACACGCTAACATCACACCCGGTCTTAAAGGGATACACACGCAAGCGTCACACCCGGTCTTAAAGGGATATACATACACGCAAACGTCACACCCAGTCTTAATGGTTTGTCATTTATTGGCTGTTTAAATGCCAATACCAATTTATCTGCATTTAGCTCATACCGGCCGATAAGTTCAGCATGCCCATTTACTGGTCGTGCTCTAGTTTTTACCATTATAGTACTGCATGTATTGTCAATTAAAATATATACTGTTAAAGTAACAATGTGGAAGATTCTAATTTAATTAACTGTGTCAAGTTTCTATCATTCACTGCTCGAGGTGCTACAATGACGATTCAGCCTACCTGCCACCGATGAAAGCTATTACATTTGCAGTAATAGACAAAACTTGTCTGTGGTGGCATTCCTGCCAAAAAGCCCAAACATCACACAAGCAAGCACGTAATTTAACATCACCCAGCAGCTACTGGTCCAACGGAGAGGACGGTCCCCCTCTCCTTTGGACCAATCAGCGAGAAGCATCAGAGGTAGAGAGATGGCAATCTAACAGACACGGGAAGTTATTCAGATGACCACTTTAAAGTACTGTATATGTACTACTACTTTAGTGCTGTGTTTTATGTTGAAATACTGTTTATACTACCATAGTCCTGTGTGTACTACTGTTGCGAATAGACTCACAGAAAAGGAAAAGGAAATGATGTGCTCTACTTTCGTGCCCTGCAGGTCAGGAGAGTGGTGCTCCTGCAGCCCAGCCATGGTGCTTTGGTCCTGGACTGAACGTGCTGAGAGAGTCCCTGGTGCTGCTCCACTGGCTGCAGGTCAACCACAGCAGCTTCTCCGACTGCTGCAGGCCAGTGTTCCATATGTATGACCAGCTCATCCCCGCTGTGAAAGACACACTCCGGAATATACCCGACATGTCAGAGGGAGAAGGTATACACACACACACACACACACACACACACACACACACACACACACACACACACACACACTCTCAAAATGACATAAGGGAAATGACCAGAACAAATAGATTGCCACAATATCCAGTATTAATTGTTTCAAGAACAAAAAACTGTTGTTAACATCTTGTGCTTCATTGTTTTGTTCTGTTTTTGTGTTTTTAGTGGTGTCGTTTTTAGGGAAATTTTAGATATATATATATATTTATCTTTTCTGTTGGACTGCTGTGGGCTGAGAGAAAGTGTTTCATTTTTTTGTGTACGGTAAGTACGTAATGGAAAATGACAAACTAAACTTTGAAATCTTGAGTGGCCGCCGATGATGTTGATGATGATGATATACAACATGGTTGTATTTATTTGACAGTGTTAAGTGTTCATTTGAATCACAGCCCACAGAAAGAAAGTGTTTTTATATCTGGCTGTTTTGGGGTACAGTGCTCTGTAGTGCCTACCAGAGGGGAGGAGTTGGAACAGGTTGTGACCAGGGTGTGATGGTCTGCAGTGATGTTGCCTGCCTGTTTCCTGAGTCTGGAGGTGTATAAGTCCTGAATGGAGAGCAGGCTGGCTCCAATGATTTTCTTTGCAGACTTAACTGTCCATTGTAGTCTGTCCCTGTGCTGTTTGGTGGCCGAACCAAACCAGACAGTAATGGATGTGCAGAGGACAGACTGGATTACTGCAGTGTAGAACTGAATCAGCAGTTGCTGAGGCAGGTTGAATTTGTTGAGCTGGTGGAGAAAGTACATCTTCTGCTGGGCCTTTTTGATGATTGTGTCTATGTTGGATGCCCACCTTAGGTCCTGGGCGATTGTGGAACCCAGACATCTGTAGGTTTTCACCGTAGACACCATGCTGT
Source organism: Lampris megalopsis (assembly GCA_022114975.2). Classification (NCBI taxonomy): domain Eukaryota; kingdom Metazoa; phylum Chordata; class Actinopteri; order Lampriformes; family Lampridae; genus Lampris; species Lampris megalopsis. Next base: position 403,532 of record JAJHIY020000622.1, on the reverse strand, counting down.
TGAGTATGTTGGGGGGGGGCTCCTTCTGAAGTCCACTGTCATACTTTGTTTTGAGGGTTTTGAGCATGTTCAGCTCCAGATTGTTATGGCCACACCCGAGGGCCAGCTGATCAACCTCCCGTCTATATGCAGACTCGTCACCATCCTGGATAAGGCCAATGATGGTTGTGTCATCCACAAACTTCAGGAGTTTAACAGATGGGTCACCTGGGGTGCAGTCGTTTCTGTAGAGGGAGAAGAGTAAAGGGGAGCGCACACATCCCTGGGGGGCACCAGTGCTGATTGTCCAGGTGCTGGATTTGATGTTCTCCAGCCTCACCTGCTGCTTCCTGTCTTGTCAGGAAGTTTTTAATCCACTGGAAGAAGATGGGGGCTGGTACAGTGAGCTGGGTGAGTTTGTAGTGGAAGATATCTGGGACGATGGTTCAACACCATCGTCCCAGAAGACCACAACCATCGCGGAAGTCCACAAACTTGCGTATGTCCCTGGGGAGTCGAGGTGTTGGAAGATGTAGTGCAATCTCATGTTGACTGCATCATCCAATGACCTGTTTGCTCGGTAGGCAAACTGCAGGGGGTCGAGCTGGGGGCCTGTGATTTCCTTCAGGTGGGCCAACACCAGTCTCTTGAAGGATTTCGTGACCACATACATTAGGACAGTGGGTCTGTAGTCATTTAATCTGGTGATTCGGGGTTTCTTGGGGACCGGGATGATAATGGAGCTCTGTTTTCTTAAATTTGTTTTTATTGAGATTCCTTAAGGAACATAAATACAAATGATAAAGTGCAAAAGACCAAAAAAGAAAAAAAAAGAAGAAAAAGAGAAAAAAAAACCCAAAGATAAACAAGAACTAAAACAGCCATGAATTAACAAAAGCACAGCATCATCTCTGCAGCATTTGCGACATTAATGATTGTAAAGTCCGTCAGCATATATAGATACTTGAACTCCTTCACTTGAGGCAACAACTCATCCCCAACCCGGAGGGAGCAATCCACCATTTTCCGGTAGAGAACCATGGCCTCAGACTTGGAGGTGCTGACTCTCATCCCGGCCATTTCACACTCAGCTGCAAACCGCCCCAGTGCGCTGGAGGTCATGTCCTGATGAAGCCAACAAAACCACATCATCTGCAAAGAGCAGAGATGCAACTCTGAGGTTCCTAAAACGGACACACTCCTCACCTTGGCTGCGCTTTGAGATCCTGTCCATACGGGAGTATGGGGTACTGGGGCAGTTGCTAGAAGCCATCCTGTCCTTGTATAACCAATGTGAGAGCTGTTTCCACATTCTTGGCACCAAGTCAAACTAAGATAACTGTTTTCCAAAATTTCTGTTTTTATTTCAGTGTATTCCATTATATCTTAAGAAATCTTTCTTTAACAACATAGATAAAGTAATTTTAGAATTTTCTGGAACAGAACAACACCAACGATAAGGAAGAAATTCTTACAGAGACCCAAATTGACAGGATGGATGGGTTTACGACATTTTCAGCTCTATTACTGGGAGAGTAACTTAAGAAATATGTCATACTGGTCATAGAAACAATACTCATCTTCGATGAACATCTGCTGAGCTCTCTCCTCCTGACCAGCCCTGCTCCTCTCAGCCTTACCTACCATGTCTCCTGGCTGAATTGTCAGTCTGGTGGTCGCTCACTCTCGTAGAATCTGGATTCAGATAAGAACACTTGATGGCTTGTATACCAGCTCCTTTCTGGCCCCCCTTTATAGCAAATTATTCTTTTGCACCATCGTTTAACTGTATTTGGTGCATGGCATGAGAAAGAACTCTGTAATTTAATGCACCTGTATAGATCATTTGTTTCCATCTTTTGACCAACTTCAAAGGAAACATGATCTGCCTCATACACGCCTTTTCAAATCTTTACAAGCGCGAAGCTTTGTTCAGCAAAATAATGCCCTAGATCCTAATGCTGCCGAGCTCATGGACTCACTTTTCCTGAATGACCCTCTGATGAGAGGGGGCATCTCATCCATCCATCCATTATCCAACTGCTTATCCTGCTGTCTGTCTCAGCTGACATGTCCAAATACTCTGTGTTTTGACCCAACGCCAAGTGAAATCCTGCATCGCTTTCCTTGCGCGGATCTGATTACATTTTACTTTGTATGGCCTCTCATGTGGAGTGTTGTGTTTTACAAGTTTCAGTTGTTAAAAGGACAATAAAAATAGTGCTAAAACAAGTTCAACCTTGGTCTCATCAGACCACCACACATGGTTTTGGAAGACTGGATGTATCTTTTTGCAGATTTGGCTGGGCTTGTTTGTTTTACTTCACGTGAAAAGGCTTCTGTTTTACCACCCCATAGTCCAGACATAGGAGGAATATGGGAGATTGCTGTCACATGTAGGGAGGAACCAGTACTTGCCAGGAACTCCTGCAGTTCCTGTAATGTTGCCATAGGCCTCTTGGCAGCCTCCATGACCAGTATTCTCCTCGTTAGTTTTGGAGGGTGGTCCTGTTCTTGGTGATGTCACTGTTGTGTCATATTTTCTCCACTTGATGTCTTCACTGTGTTCCATGGTATATCTGATGCCTTGGAACATCTTTTCACATCTTCTGGTGCGGGAAGATGGCGGTGCAAACTCATGTTTGCAGCAGCTTCACCCAGTACCACTGTGGGAAGATGGCGGCGCAAACATACATTTGTGGTGGCCTCAGCCAGTACCGTCCATGCAGTGTCTTTGTCCACATCTTCCTCTAAGTGTGTGTCTTCGTTTGATGGCTGGGAGAGCTGGCGCTGGATCGGCTGGGAGAGCCTGGTCTGCTGTGTCCTGTGGACCCAGGGACCATGGCCCTGCTTGGAGCTGCACCCGAAGGGGAAACACAGAGGGCGGTCTGATAGGACGCGGAAGCCGGGCCGGCTAAGCTAACTGCTAGCCCATGCAGACCGGCAGTTCCAACAGTCATCCTGGCTGGCATTCGTTCTCTGGACAGTGACATTATTATTTTTTACATGTTGAATATTTCATGTGTTTATGTAGTTGTAGTTTGGATATGTGTGTTGTCATTTTTGGGTATGTTTTTGTCTTTGTGTCTCACTGCTGTGGGCTGGGGGCAAGCGACAAATAAATGTCCCTGATTCCTGATTGTACCCCTCTCCTGATGGATACCTGTCAGCAATGATCCCGGTCATGTCAGCAGTGATCCCGGTCGTGTCAGCAATGATCCCGGTCATGGTAGCGATGATCCCGGTCATGTCTGCAGTGATCCCGGTCATGTCTGCAGTGATCCCGGTCATGTCTGCAGTGATCCCGGTCATGTCAGCAATGATCCCGGTCGTGTCGGCAGTGATCCCGGTCGTGTCTGCAGTGATCCCGGTCATGTCGGCAGTGATCCCGGTCGTGTCAGCGATGATCCCGGTCATGTCGGCAGTGATCCCGGTCGTGTCAGCAATGATCCCGGTCATGTCTGCAGTGATCCCGGTCATGTCGGCAGTGATCCCGGTCGTGTCAGCGATGATCCCGGTCATGGTAGCGATGATCCCGGTCATGTCAGCGATGATCCCGGTCATGTCAGCGATGATCCCGGTCATGTCGGCGATGATCCCGGTCATGTCGGCAATGACCCCGGTCGTGTCGGCAGTGACCCCGGTCGTGTCGGCAGTGATCCCGGTCATGTCGGCGATGATCCCGGTCATGTCGGCGATGATCCCGGTCATGTCGGCAGTGACCCCGGTCATGTCGGCAGTGACCCCGGTCATGTCGGCAGTGACCCCGGTCATGTCGGCAGTGACCCCGGTCATGTCGGCAGTGACCCCGGTCATGTCGGCAGTGATCCCAGTCATGTCAGCGATGATCCCGGTCATGTCAGCAATGACTCCGGTCATGTCAGCAGTGATCCCGGTCATGTCAGCAATGATCCCGGTCATGTCAGCAGTGATCCCGGTCATGTCAGCGATGATCCCGGTCGTGTCAGCAATGATCCCGGTCATGTCAGCGATGATCCCGGTCATGCTGGGAGGTCTGTGTTGACCAGCGCTTTGCAGCTGGGTGCAACCAAGATTGTGTGAGGAAAATCCTGCAGGAATAGCTGAACTTTATTTGGTCTTAATCACCTTACCTGATGGCAGGTGTAGACTCATTACTTTTTAACATGAGTTTGAATCTGATTGGTTAATTGTGAACAAAGCCACACCCCCAATTATAATTATAGGGTGTGCACACACATGCAACTAGGTTATTGTAAGTTTTGTATCCCCCCCCAAAAAAAGTTTCTGGTTGTTTCTCCACTTTATTTTTATAGGTTTCACATTAAAGGTGGAAAAAGTTCTGACATTTGTGTTGGTTTCATTTTTCTACATCACACAAACCTTCCATCTTAACAGGGGGGTGTAGACCATTTCCACTGTGCTGTAGGGAGTTTGGTTTTAAAACCAGTTTTGGTTTGGTGTTGTACTTTACATGAACAAACAGCTCAATAGGATGAACCACAGCTGACTTCTTAACATGATTTGTTTTATATACCCCCCCCCTTTTCTCCCCAATTGTACTTGGCCAATTACCCTACCCCACTCTTCCGAGCCGTCCTGGTCGCTGCTCCACCCCCTCTGCTGATCCAGGGAGGGCTGCAGACTACCACATGCCTCCTCCCATACATGTGGAGTCGCCAGCTGCTTCTTTTCACCTGACAGTGAGGAGTTTCACCAGGGGGACGTAGCGCATGGGAGGATAACATTATTCCCTCCAGTTCCCCCTCCCCCCCAAACAGGTGCCCCGACCTACCAGAGGAGGCGCTAGTGCAGTGACCAGAACACATACCCACATCTGGCTTCCCACCCGCAGACACGGCCAATTGTGTCTGTAGGGACGCCCGACCAAGCCGGAGGTAACCCGGGGATTTGAACTGGCGATCCCCGTGTTGGTAGGCAACGCAATAGACCGCTAAGCTACCCAGATGCCCCTTAACATGACATTTTTACATATGGATACAGTTATGACGCTATACATCGGTGGTGTAGAATTCCCACGGTTACTGTGATATGTTCCCTGTTGTTCAGCACGACTGTGCGGGTGTGACATTCAGTTGTGGACGTTGTCAGAAACTAACATCCGTCCATCTCCTCTCCTGTCGCTGGTCTTGCAGAGCTGGCCTTGGATGATGTCTGCCGCTCTGAGGCAGATGACACAGAGGACATGGACACCGACGGCTCCTGATTGGCTGCTGTTGCCACGGCTCCTCCAATCAGGTGTCAGAGTGGGCTGGAGCTCTGTGATATCACCGCAGTACTGACTGAATCGGGACAGCGGAGAGGGAGTGTGTTCTGGTACCAGCTGACCCATCAGAGCCCTGCAGTACCTTCCTTGTTTATTAAATTTATTCAACTAACCTACAATGAGACCGTTTTATGTCTGTGACTTGGTAATTGGGGCGATTTTCTCAGTAAATTACATAAACTGTAGCCTAAAATCACCCTGACTTACTGAGACAAGTTGTGAAGAAACATCTTTGGCTCAGTTGTGTATCTGAGATAATGTTCTGATATATTCTGGTGGAGGAAGCAGACGCGACAGTTGGTTTGATGTGACGTCTGGACCAGACTAGAGGAAGACAGACGTGACCATGGGTTTTTGCTCTCCACACTCTTCTCTGACGACGCTAAAGACGGCTGGACCAGGCCAACAGAAGCCGGGGCCTTGCTGATGATGGAGGTTTGAATTCTTCTATAAGGCTGATGTCAGAACGGGACCCTCAGACTGAGGGCTCTGGACTCCCATGATTCTAAGCAGCAAACCTGATCCAGGAGCCTCTCGGTATTCATTTTATTTTATTTCAGACACTTTGAAGCTCAACTGGTTTAATAGCCAGAACTGGAAAACACCTTGAAACTGTTGTGTTGAGTAAACGAGTCAGTAAATAAAACATTATTAATGGAACGATACGTGACAGGAAGCAGTGAATTTAGAAGCTGCCAAATGTACGGCTTTTCAGACAGCTCTCAAGAGTTACAAAGGAATAAATGTTCCTTTCTGGTGCTTCCCACCTCTGCTCTATTTAATCTTGTATGTGTGTGTAGGGTGGCACAGTGGTTAGCACGGTTGCCTCACAGCAAGAAGGTCCTGGGTTCGAGCCCCGGGGTAGTCCAACCTTGGGGGGTCGTCCCAGGTCGTCTTCTGTGTGGAGTTTGCATGTTCTCCCCGTGTCTGTGCGGGTTTCCTGCGGGGGCTCCGGTTTCCTCCCACAGTCCAAAGACATGTAGGTCAGGTGAATCAGCCGTACTAAATTGTCCCTAATTGTGAATGTGTGTGTGTGTGGGCCCTGTGTCCAGGGTGTCTCCCCGACTGCCACCCAATGACTACTGGGATAGACTCGAGCATCCCCGCAACCCTGAGAGCAGGATAAGTGGCTTGGATAATGGATGGATGTAATCATTTTTTTGGTCATTCATTTTCCAAGCTGCTTATCTTAATTAGGGTGGCGGAGTGCTGGAGCCTCTCCCAGCCCTCATTGGGCTGAAGGTGGGGAAACACCTTGGACAGGTGGCCAGTCCATCACAGGACAGACATACCTAGGGCCAGTTTAATATCTCCCATTCACCTGACCTACATGTCTTTGGACTGAGGGAGGAAACCCACGCAGACACGGGGAGAACATGCCAAGTCCACACAGAAAGGACCTGAGACAGCCGGCCAGGAAACAAACCCAGGACCTTCTTCCTGTGAGGCAACAGCGCTAACCACTGGGCTGCTCAATATGCAATCAATGAAGATCAAGTCCTGCAGACTGTAGCAGTGTGTGATGTGGATGGTTGGTGTCTGGTAGGACTTCACCAGGAAACATGACAAGGTGCATAGTGTTTTCATCTTCATCATAGCAGCCAGATGAGGAAGAAGTGAAGGTGTTGTGTCTAACCAGCAGATATGACAGAACAAGCTGGTAGAAGAACTGTACCAACAGATAGTACCACATCCATAAGTACAACTCAGATAATACTACAATAAGTACAACTCAGGTTCTTTGGTTTGTTTGTGCTCCATTCAGAATGAATAAGTAATAATAATAAACTTATATAGAAACACTCACCAACACCTACAGAGGAGACACACACTTATACTACAACCAGAAGATTCAAGATGAAAGGTTTAAGATTTGTTCAAATGTAATTTGGAATATTTTTCTCTCCTACCGGTCTGAAGAAGAGTGTCTAGAGTCTGAAGAAGAGTGTCTAGTCTGAAGTGTCTAGAGTCTGAGGAAGAGTGTCTAGTCTGAAGAAGGAGTGTCTAGAGTCTGAAAAAGAGTGTCTAGAGTCTGAAGAAGAGTAGACGATACCAACTTGTCATGAGGTTGAAGAGCTAAGACAAAAACCACAGACATCTCCGATGACTGAACAGATTTATGTCCATCTCATAAGTGAGTACATCAGGTTGGGTTGTTCAGTTCAGATGAGCTTTCCAGAAGCTTCTTCCACAGCTCATTACACGTCAACATTCAGCTCTGCCAGTCTTACAGGGACACACTGCAGTTTTCCGTTTCAGTCCCTCTTTGTCCTCAGACTCCTCCCTTACAACATACTCTAAAATGTCTCCTCACTTAAGCATAGATATGACAGGGATGCATTTGTAGTTAACTTATTTACCTTTTGTTGTTCCTCTTGTGTTCAGCTCCTAGTTGCACGGTCCACCACCAGGAAGTACACAACAGTTCTTAAATTATGATAAATCAGTGTGATAATAGTTGCACCCAGCAGTTTGAATGTGGGGGTTTGCAGCGCTAACATGCTAACAGGAGTCTGATGAGGAACGTGAAGCCGCTGACACCCAAGATGCTGAAGTAAACCATCGAAACATAAACTAACTTGACTGAAAGAGTGTGCAAATAAAAGCAGAGCAATGAAAAAGTTAGCTGACACAAAAAACACAGGCTTGCTTTTGTCCCAGACCTCTCAGGCTTTTCCCAAAAATGAACCGAGCAACTCGGCGAACAGCTTGATAGACTTTTATCTTCTAAACTTGGCTCACAATGACCAATTTGAACCTGATTAATCTGTTGATCAAACTGCGATTCAAATTAGATTTTATTCACTCATTTTAATTTGTGCAGAATTTGATGTGAGAACAGTTGGTGGTGGTGTCCAAGGTCAGACCAGTATAGTCAGTTAGTCCAGTTTTCAACCTCTTAAATACCAGTTGGTAGAAAATCACCAGTGGCCGTGCGACAGGACAGTGGAGCCAACATGGGTGCCAGAGACAACAGGAGCGTCCATTCTGCCAGTGAGTGGTTTTGGCTTCTGTCTGGTCTGGTTTTGTGATGTGAAGCGAACACGGATGGACGCTCTGACACGGACACCTACAGTCCTCAAGTGAACCACTGTCCCCTCGACTCCCGACTGGTCAAGAACAATCCAATCAGTAGACAGGTGGATGCCTTTAGCCGGATTCAAAATGCACCGACGTCTTTTCTCTGCGTCAGGCCGAGCCAACGTTTTGTTTCTGCATGCTTTGTGGGGCAGTCAGTGGTTCCTCAGCCTCAGAAGATTCCTATGAGGGTTCTTCCAGAGACCTTTAACATATAGACGTCCTTTGAGGGATATTCTAAATGAAGAACCATCACAGATGATTACTGTCCAGCAGAACTTCAACATCTTCACTTCAGTCTGAGAGGGGAACACCACTGAACCAGATCCAGCACAGGTCATGAGCACACTGCCGATGAACTGAAGGTTTTTAAGGACTGACCTTCAGTCTTGTGGTGGGGGCAGATTGGTAGCACCAGGGCGATAACCGGTATCTTATTTCCTCGGTGCTTCTGTTGGTCTTAAGGGTGGAACAGCAGTTTGGTGGACTGTCGTGAAAGCTGGAGATCGCAGGTTTGATCTTCGTGTCCTGCCACTCGGAAAATGAAGCGTTTCCTCCACCAGAATCGACTGATGGTTCAGGAGTCATGGCACCATGTCGGCCTGACCGAGTCACAGGAACACAAACGGACATTTAAACACAACATTAAAACCAGATGCAGAAAACTTTAAAACCTGCAGGTGGCCGCTGAAATGTTTTGGTTCTGGATCAACTAATCAATTAAAGGCATTGTCTTTCAACAGACAACTGCCAATAACCAATCGTGTTTCTGTGTTTTGTCAACGAGGTCGTGCATTTTGGAAGTTACAATCATCATCATTTTTATCATGTTATAATATTACCGATACATTTTAAATGTGGTCATTCTCTCAAAATTTTCATAGAGTTTAAGAACAATTTTGTATTTCTTCCACAAGTCTTCTGGGCTGGCCAACTAAATTTCCAACCAGTACATCCACCAGTCCAACCATAACATTCACCAGTCCAACCAGTACGTCCACCAGTCCAACCAGAACATTCACCAGTCCAACCAGTACGTCCACCAGTCCAACCAGTGCACTGACAAGTCCCAAGTCTCAAGCGAGTGCAGCTGTTGACAGAACCAGGCAGCCATCTTGTTTTGGGTCCTGTGCGCTGCAGTTCTGAGCTGCCTGTGTGGTGTCTGGTTGCCCCCTGCAGGCTGCTGACCATCTCTTCACTTTGTTGAACTGACCTGGCAGTAACTCTGTATGCTCTGGAACATTCCCAGCCAGACCGCCGCGCCTGATGGGGGCGGAGTCTGACTGAAATGGTTGTGGGTGGAGTCAGGTTGACCGTGCCGAGGGTTAAATTCTGGTGTTCTTTCTCAACACAACAGTTTAAAGCAAAAGCAGCGTCAGTATTTTTTTCCACATCTGTGTGTGTGTGTGTGTGTGTGCGTGTGTGTGTGTGTGCGCATTGGGGGGTTTGTTATTGAGTTCGGCCATGCGGCGGGGTCTGTATGGTGACCCCAGGTCTCCAGCTGTGATGATGTCAGATGATTGGTTTACTGCGGTCGACGGTCTCCGCACTCCTCAGGTTGACCTTACTGAAGGTCTGGATGGAGCTGAGCAGGGCAGCACGAGCACCAACCCCGTTGCAGGAGGAGGAGTCAGGCTGCTCCCCTGACTGGCTGCAGGGAGGAGGAGGTGGAGGAGGAGGAGGAGGAGGAGGGGCAGTGTTGGCTCCTGCAGGAGACAGAGGAGAAAAGGAATGAAAAGCGCTTCATCACTGCTCGCATGCACACACACGCACACACACACACACACACACGTTAAGACTGAGTGACATGACAGTGGAACCACCTATCCAGACAATTAACCCCAGTGATCCCAGCAAGAGATGGAGAATGGGTGGGCGTGGGCAGGGTCAAGTGTGGCAGGAAGGTAAACATGCCACTTCCTGTCTGACTGAACTATTACATATCAGAGTACAAGAAGTCCCCAGGTTATAAACACCCGACACACAAACTCCCGTACTTACGAACCGACCTTCGTAAAGCCTATTTTTAAAAATGGAGTTACACACAATGGTTAGGACTAAAGTACGGATGGACTACTATGCACGACGCTCAAAACACTGCACGTTTGAGGTGGTTCGTCGGCTGGAGGGAGAACAACGCCATGCCGCTGTCGCCATTTTAAGTCACTCATTCATCATCAGCTGCTTCTCCGGGGTGGGGTCACGGTGGCAGCAAGCTAAGTAGGGCACTCCAGACGTCCCTCTCCCCAGCAACGCCCTCCAGCTCCTCCTGGGGGATCCCAAGGTGTTCCCAGGCCAGACATGTAGTCCCTCCAGCGAGTTCTGGGTCTACCCCGGGGTCTCCTCCCAGTTGGACGTGACCGGTAAACCTCCAAAGGAAGGCGCCCAGGAGGCATCCTGATCAGATGCCCGAACCACCTCAACTGGCTCCTTTTGATGCGAAGGAGCAGCAGCTCTACTCCGAGCTCCCTCCGGATGTCCGAGCTCCTCACCCTATCTCTAAGGCTGAGCCCAGACACCCTACAGAGGAAACTCATTTCAGCCGCTTGTATCCGTGATCTTACCCTTTCGGTCACTACCCAAAGCTCATGACCATAGGTGAGGGTTGGAAGCAAGACGGACTGGTAAATTGAGAGCGTTGCCTTCTGGCTCAGCTTCCTCTTCACCACAACGGTCCGGTACAACGTCCACATTACTGCTGATGCTGCACCAATCCGCCTGTCAATCTCCTGCTCCATCCTACCCTCACTCGTGAACAAGACCTCGAGATACTTGAACTCCTTCACTTGAGACAACAACTCATCCCCAACCTGGAGGGAGCAATCCACCATTTTCTGGTAGAGAACCATGGCCTCAGACTTGGAGGTGCTCACTCTCATCCCGGCCATTTCACACTCAGCTGCAAACCGCCCCAGTGCACTGGAGGTCCCGTTCTGATGGAGCCAACAAAACCACATCATCTGCGAAGAGCAGAGATGCAATTTTTAAAAATTCTTTATTTTTCACAGCAGTATATATTACAACATTTATATCAAAACAATAACGGTTTCATTTTCCTCTGCCATTCAGGGTTTTTTTAAACTTACAAGAGAAAGTAAAAAAAAAACCCCAAAAAAAACAAACTATATATATATACACATACACACACACACACACACACACCCACACACATATATATATATATGTGTGTGTGTGTGTGTGTGTATGTATGTATATATATATATATATATATATATATATATATATATATAAAGGGCAAACTTTATACAATTGGGAGAGGTAACGTGTGTACATAAGACTATACAGGAGAGAGGTGATACGAGGATTCCCAGTTTGTGGTAGGGAGAGTGTGAAGGTTCCCAATGCATGGTAGGGAAAAGGAGTGTGAGGGTAGAGAGAGAGGGTGTATTAAAATCTAATTAATTCAATATCTCCACAAAATCTGGCCTTAAGGGCCTCACATATTTGACCCACTTGGTCCAGAATTTAACAAACTTCTTTTTCTGAAGACGGAGGGAAAAAAGTAATCTTTTCCATAAAATAAATGTCATTTACTATATCTACCCACTCCTGTGTTGTGGGGAGTTCAGGGAGTAACCAATGTCTTGCGAGTGCTCTCTTACCAGCACATGTTAAAATACCAAATAAATAGCCGCTCTGGTGGCGCAGCGGAATAACCCGCCGTTCTTGCAGTCCGCTCGTCATGTGGCTGGGAGGTTCGTATCCCAGACTCGCCGTAACCGGTCACAGCCAGGGCATCCACGGGGTAAGGCATTCATTAGGCCACCCTTACCCGAGGGATAGTGGGTGTAGATCGGTGTAGTGTTCGGGGACTCGTCATTCTCCAGCGACCCCTCTGGCCCATCCGGGCGCCTGCAGCCAAGCAACCGAAAGCATTCTCCCTACGCGGCCTGAAGGTGATGCAATCCATGCGAGGAGGCTTCAGCGTGTAAAATAGCGAGAGCAGCGACACGAGTTTGAAGGAAGCTGGTGTTACGACTATCTCCTTCCTGTGGAAACGTGAGCCAGGGGAGTTATTCCACAAGAGTTCCGGCCATATGCCACTGCGTTAAGCGGGTGGGATAAAGGGGAAAAACTAGAAACAAATTTATAGAAAAAAAAGAACCCAAATAAATATTCATCCAGCCGTCCTGCCTGGAAATCGACATTTCCTTGGAATATCGTGGGAAATTGCCAGGGCAGATCATTGTTCAGGATGCTTTTCACTGCTTTGTCACGCTCTGCCCAGAAAGGTCTTATCATCGGGCACTCTCAGAATATGTGCCAGTGGTTGGCTTCCTGAAGTCCACACAGTCTCCAACATTTGGTGTCCCCCCCATCAATATGTGCTTTCTGTTTTAGTGTAATAAAAAATTGAATAAAACACTTCCACCCAAACTCCCGCCACATGTGGGAGTTGGTGCATTTCCAATGGAATTTACATACATCAAGCCAATCCTCACTTGATATTGTAAAGTCACCTTCTTCTTCCCGTTTTTCTTTGATGTCTTCTGTAGAGTGGGATTTTTTTGTCATAAGGCCTTTATAAAATCTCGAGACAACACCCCTATTTGAGTGTTTTTGGAGATGCAATTCTGAGGGTCCCAAAACCGACACACTCCTCACCTTGGCTGCGCCTTGAGATCCTGTCCATGAATATCACAAACAGAACAGGAGACAAGGGACAACCTTGGCGGAGTCCAACACCCACTGAAAATGTGTTTGACTACGTATTATATATAATATATAGTATATATATTATATAGTATGCATATAATATATATGTAGCATATGTATTATATATATTATATACTAAGTCGAACATTTGACTAATTGACTCTCGATGTGAAGTGTATGTATCTGTGACGACTTACATGCAGATTGGACATAAGAAGTCAAACAGTGAATTTGGTCGTAACCCGGGACTTCCTGTATCTGTTCAGCTAGTACAGCTACATGCACACCAGTACCCCGATTACTGGGAGGAATCAGTTTGAGGTAATATTTCCACTACACAGATTCTCTGATGTCCAGGTACACATGAATTCTTGCGATAGTCGCTCAGAGGTGTTTGTGTTGTGTTAACATGTGGTTCCCTGTCTGCTGACCGTTCACACGCTCAGCCCAAAATAAATCCTGGACTTTACATGCACCACTAAACCACAAGACTGAGCAAACAATTGTCTCAATTGTTATACTTCCTCTGATTCTGATTCTGTTCTGCCTTCATCATACGATCAGAGTATTAGTCTGCATGTAGTAAACAGACACCGGCTCGAACATCACATCACTCTTTCACAAACCCCCTCAGGGATTATAAACTACTGCGACTATCTTCCACGTGGAAAATGAACAGTAACTACAGACCTGACAGACACACACCAACACACAAGAGCACAGGGTGAAGAACACACAAGAACACAGATGGACAGCAACAAAACGAGACATACATCACAACCACACATTCACGCATCACAATCTCCATGACACCAGAGAGGAGGGAGGTGAGAGCGGGGGGAGGGAGGTGAGAGTGGGGGGGGGGTGAGAGCGGTCTTGTTGGTGGGCTGCAGATTGTGACGGTTTTTAAAGATGCTGTATTCCTGTTTTTCAGGCAAGCGAGTGGCTCATTAAAGGTAAAGATGGAGAGAAACTGAAAAGACTTTTCTGTTCTGTCAACTGATAACGTTGTCATGCGTCAGGTGACCTGTTTCCAGCAGGTGAATAGGACACTGACTTTGTCCAGCAGATGGAGACATAAGGAGGTGTAAAAGGGGTGGAGTTTGTGTGAACACGGGTTAACCCCGCCCACCTGCTGTTACTTAATCCTAAACTCCTCCTTTCACTGGTAAACATCCTTTATTCATTGGGTGTTCTGAAGATTGTAGCCTTCTGACTGAGCAGACCCTCCATCTCACCTCACCTCACACAGATTCAATTTCCCAGTCAAGAACCACTTCAGACTGGAGAATCCTTCATGACAGCACTTCATCTGTGTTTTATGGTTAAATGCCGAAACTGAGGTGGTTATCCATATTAGCCCACGTCATGCATATAGCGCCTGTGTATTCCCCTAGAGGGCAGTGTTTACAAACCCCATTAAACAGGAAATTTGGAAACATTAACGGTGCTATCCGCATACAGACAGAAGGCGGTAGTAAGAAGGAAGTCAAGAAAATGACACAACCTGGGTGGAATTCATGGAGAAAGGCAGCTGGAGTACTTTGTGACAAAAGAATGCCGTTGAGGGTAAAGGACCAGGTATACAAATCAATGGTAAGGCCTGCCATGCTCTATGGTATGGAAGCAGTGACAACAACAGAAAGGCCAGAATCTACAGTAAAGGTAGCAGAGATGAACATGCTGCATTGGTCTTTGGGAGTGACTAGAAAAGACCAGAAGAGAAATGAAAGAGTGAGAGCTACGTTCAAGATCAGAGGAATGGATGAGAAGTTGAGAGAGACAAGATTGAGATGGTTTGGACACGAAGAGAGAGGAGACATACACTATAGAGGAATGAAGGTGTTGGACCTGGAGATACCTGGCAAACGAACAAGACCAAGGAAAAGATGGAGAGACCAGACAGAGGAGGGCATGAGGAGGATTGGCCTGCGGGAGAGGGATGCATCAGACAGAAAGCTATGGAGGGCAAAAATTTGCTGTGGCAACCCCTGAGAAACAGGGAACAAGCTGAAAGAAGTAGAAGAAGGAGATGAAGGAGAAGAAGAAGAAGATGGAGAAGAAGAAGAAGGGTGCTATCTGACATTCAGCACCAGCATCTCAGACCAAAACAAAACAACCCCCCCCTCCCTTTGCGTTCTTGGCTATTATTTTGTTGGTTGGAATATTGATTTTTACAGTATAGAGTTACAGTGCAGAGTTACAGTGCAGAGTTACAGTGTAGTTACAGTGCAGAGTTACAGTGTAGAGTTACAGTGTAGAGTTACAGTGTAGAGTTACAGTGTAGAGTTACAGTGTGGTTACAGTGTGGTTACAGTGTAGTTACAGTGTAGTTACAGTGCAGAGTTACAGTGTAGAGTTACAGTGTAGAATACAAGGAGATGTGGCGTAAAGCGAAGAGGGAGGTGGCTATAACTACCGACACTAACACAACACTAACACAACACTGATACTAACAGCATGTATATTTCAGAAGCATGGAGGTTGAGGTGGTGGAGTGGTTTGGGTAGTGCCTGGTGCTTGCTGGGAAATCAGGGTGTACAGCAGGTTTAAAAACTACGAGAGACCATCATCATCATCATCATCATCATCATCATCAGTGTTTACTTTACCCAGAGACACGGTCAGAATGGAGCATGCTCTATGGTGAAGACAGCACAGGGAGAAGAGAGAGATGACAGTTATCACTTGGGTGGAACAGGAAGTAGTCACACAGAATCATTCTACCAGGAAGTGACCGACTACAGACACAAACCAGGAGACGAAGAGGCTCAGCCTGACGGTCAGGGGGGGAAACCATCTCTGCACTGAGACTGCTGATAAATGCAACTTGAGCTCCATGAGTGTTTGCTAGCCGGAGAGTCAGTCAGGTTAAAACAAAGTGGGACATGTAGAAACAGGACGTGACTGGCAGCAGGTTGACCATCTTTTCTTAAAGGTGCAGTCTGCCGTTTTGCTTCAGTCAACAGAGAAACAAGGTAACTGATGACGACACATGGTTTCTGGAAGCCGGAGATAACACCAGGATTCAAACCGGCGATCCCTGTGTTGGCTTAATGAGATGTGACGGGGAAATGACCTGATGTGGTTGGCGAATAAAACTTTCAACAAGAAGTTTTTGATAGTGCTGAATGTTGTTGTGATAGTTGTACTAGTGTACATTGTGTTTGTTTTACTGATGACAGGAAAACAACAGCAGCCTGTTACCTCCACCTACATGTACTTATTTGGTCTCATTTATAAAGTATTTACATTTATCAAGTGTACATCCCTTCAAAACATCTGCTTCACCTGTTCCAACATAATGTAAGGTGACGCCAGGGTGGTAGTAAACACGCTCAGGAATGTTTATTTATGCACACATGTGCTCCTCTCATGATGGAGACATAAGGAGGAGACATAAGGAGGAGACATAAGGTCTGTCGAGAGGTAGGTTGTGATGGTTTGTCCCAGAAGATGTTTGGGAGACACGCAGAGGATGTCACCAAAACTACTGGTCCACCTCATATACACCACTGTTCTCCAGCTAATGCAGATGTTCCAGATGTTGCTGGGCTGAGTGACCTGACTGTCTGTCTGCCTGACTGACTGCAGACTCAGACAAGCAGACCGAGGGCAGTTGATCTTCCCATGTCGCTAAACTGAAACCTTCTTCAAAACTGGCTATCAAACAGAAGAACCAGTCAGAGTCCAGTGTAGACCACACACACTTGTGTTAGTGTTCACACAACACTCAGAACACAACCCGTGTCGTTACACCAGTCAGTAGCCCAACACATGAGCCGTGTCGTTACACCAGTCAGTAGCCCAACACATGATCTGTGTCGTTACACCAGTCAGTAGCCCAACACATGATCTGTGTCGTTACACCAGTCAGTAGCCCAACACATGAGCCGTGTCGTTACACCAGTCAGTAGCCCAACACATGAGCCGTGTCGTTACACCAGTCAGTAGCCCAACACATGAGCTGTGTCGTTACACCAGTCAGTAGCCCAACACATGAGCTGTGTCGTTACACCAGTCAGTAGCCCAACACATGAGCCGTGTCGTTACACCAGTCAGTAGCACAACACATGAGCTGTGTCGTTACACCAGTCAGTAGCCCAACACATGATCTGTGTCGTTACACCAGTCAGTAGCCCAACACATGATCTGTGTCGTTACACCAGTCAGTAGCACAACACATGATCTGTGTCGTTACACCAGTCAGTAGCCCAACACATGAGCTGTGTCGTTACACCAGTCAGTAGCCCAACACATGAGCCGTGTCGTTACACCAGTCAGTAGCCCAACACATGAGCCGTGTCGTTACACCAGTCAGTAGCCCAACACATGATCTGTGTCGTTACACCAGTCAGTAGCCCAACACATGATCTGTGTCGTTACACCAGTCAGTAGCCCAACACATGAGCCGTGTCGTTACACCAGTCAGTAGCCCAACACATGAGCCGTGTCGTTACACCAGTCAGTAGCCCAACACATGAGCTGTGTCGTTACACCAGTCAGTAGCCCAACACATGAGCTGTGTCGTTACACCAGTCAGTAGCCCAACACATGAGCCGTGTCGTTACACCAGTCAGTAGCACAACACATGAGCCGTGTCGTTACACCAGTCAGTAGCCCAACACATGATCTGTGTCGTTACACCAGTCAGTAGCCCAACACATGATCTGTGTCGTTACACCAGTCAGTAGCACAACACATGATCTGTGTCGTTACACCAGTCAGTAGCCCAACACATGAGCTGTGTCGTTACACTAGTCAGTAGCCCAACACATGAGCCGTGTCGTTACACCAGTCAGTAGCCCAACACATGAGCCGTGTCGTTACACCAGTCAGTAGCCCAACACATGATCTGTGTCGTTACACCAGTCAGTAGCCCAACACATGATCTGTGTCGTTACACCAGTCAGTAGCACAACACATGAGCCGTGTCGTTACACCAGTCAGTAGCACAACACATGAGCCGTGTCGTTACACCAGTCAGTAGCCCAACACATGAGCTGTGTCGTTACACCAGTCAGTAGCCCAACACATGAGCCGTGTCGTTACACCAGTCAGTAGCCCAACACATGATCTGTGTCGTTACACCAGTCAGTAGCACAACACATGAGCTGTGTCGTTACACCAGTCAGTAGCACAACACATGAGCCGTGTCGTTACACCAGTCAGTAGCCCAACACATGAGCTGTGTCGTTACACCAGTCAGTAGCCCAACACATGAGCCGTGTCGTTACACCAGTCAGTAGCACAACACATGATCTGTGTCGTTACACCAGTCAGTAGCCCAACACATGAGCTGTGTCGTTACACCAGTCAGTAGCCCAACACATGATCTGTGTCGTTACACCAGTCAGTAGCCCAACACATGATCTGTGTCGTTACACCAGTCAGTAGCCCAACACATGAGCCGTGTCGTTACACCAGTCAGTAGCACAACACATGATCTGTGTCGTTACACCAGTCAGTAGCCAAACACATGATCTGTGTCGTTACACCAGTCAGTAGCCCAACACATGAGCTGTGTCGTTACACCAGTCAGTAGCACAACACATGAGCTGTGTCGTTACACCAGTCAGTAGCCCAACACATGAGCCGTGTCGTTACACCAGTCAGTAGCACAACACGAGCCGTGTCGTTACACCAGTCAGTAGCACAACACATGATCTGTGTCGTTACACCAGTCAGTAGCCAAACACATGATCTGTGTCGTTACACCAGTCAGTAGCCCAACACATGAGCTGTGTCGTTACACCAGTCAGTAGCACAACACATGAGCCGTGTCGTTACACCAGTCAGTAGCCCAGCACATGAGCCGTGTCGTTACACCAGTCAGTAGCACAACACATGAGCCGTGTCGTTACACCAGTCAGTAGCCAAACACATGAGCCGTGTCGTTACACCAGTCAGTAGCCCAGCACATGAGCCGTGTCGTTACACCAGTCAGTAGCCCAACACATGAGCTGTGTCGTTACACCAGTCAGTAGCCCAACACATGAGCCGTGTCGTTACACCAGTCAGTAGCACAACACATGAGCCGTGTCGTTACACCAGTCAGTAGCACAACACATGATCTGTGTCGTTACACCAGTCAGTAGCCCAACACATGATCTGTGTCGTTACACCAGTCAGTAGCCCAACACATGAGCTGTGTCGTTACACCAGTCAGTAGCCCAGCACATGAGCCGTGTCGTTACACCAGTCAGTAGCCCAACACATGAGCTGTGTCGTTACACCAGTCAGTAGCCCAGCACATGAGCTGTGTCGTTACACCAGTCAGTAGCCCAACACATGAGCCGTGTCGTTACACCAGTCAGTAGCACAACACGAGCCGTGTCGTTACACCAGTCAGTAGCACAACACATGAGCCGTGTCGTTACACCAGTCAGTAGCCCGACACATGATCTGTGTCGTTACACCAGTCAGTAGCCCAACACATGATCTGTGTCGTTACACCAGTCAGTAGCCCAACACATGAGCTGTGTCGTTACACCAGTCAGTAGCCCAGCACATGAGCCGTGTCGTTACACCAGTCAGTAGCCCAACACATGAGCTGTGTCGTTACACCAGTCAGTAGCCCAGCACATGAGCTGTGTCGTTACACCAGTCAGTAGCCCAACACATGAGCCGTGTCGTTACACCAGTCAGTAGCACAACACATGAGCCGTGTCGTTACACCAGTCAGTAGCACAACACATGAGCCGTGTCGTTACACCAGTCAGTAGCACAACACATGATCTGTGTCGTTACACCAGTCAGTAGCCCAACACATGATCTGTGTCGTTACACCAGTCAGTAGCCCAACACATGAGCTGTGTCGTTACACCAGTCAGTAGCCCAGCACATGAGCCGTGTCGTTACACCAGTCAGTAGCCCAACACATGAGCTGTGTCGTTACACCAGTCAGTAGCCCAGCACATGAGCTGTGTCGTTACACCAGTCAGTAGCCCAACACATGAGCCGTGTCGTTACACCAGTCAGTAGCACAACACATGAGCCGTGTCGTTACACCAGTCAGTAGCACAACACATGAGCTGTGTCGTTACACCAGTCAGTGGCTGCTGCTGGATGGTTTCCCCACCTGCTGACACACTGCTACCTACCAGACACTGTACACCTGTCTGTTTACCTGTCTGTACACCTGTCTGTATACCTGTCTGTTTACCTGTCTGTACACCTGTCTGTATACCTGTCTGTTTACCTGTCTGTACACCAGCCTGTACACCTGTCTGTACACCAGCCAGTCAACAGACACTAAATACCGGTCTGTATACCTACCAGCAAACACAGGTGGACAGACAGACAAGAAGACAGACAGAGAGAGAGACAGACAGACACAGACAGACAGACAGACAGACAGACAGAGCGCAGAACCAACATGATCATTGTTGCTACATGCAGACGTGGGTGCGGTTAGCACATCATTACGTAACAGTGTTAACAGATGCTTGCAGTGGTTTGGACAACAGACAGTTCCTCTTAACACTTTCTCTTCCTGACCACAGGGTGGCGCTGTAGAGACTTTCACAGTTTAACAGACAGAAACAGACACAATGACAGACAGAAGGGCAGAGGCTCATTGATAGACAACAAGACAGATAGATAAACACGTACACACCAGCAGACAGGAGATGTTCTGACAGACAGGCAGGCAGGCAGGGTAAATGCATACCTGTGGTGGGTGGAGGGACGGGGGAGGAGGGGGAGATTAAAGGGGAGCTGGTTCCAGAACCTGCTGACAGAGAGGGAAGAGATCAAGCACTGATCAATAAGCAATTCATCTGTCAGACGAAGGCATCAGAATTAACACCGAGTAACGTGGCCAGCAGACAGGTGTGACACTCCGGGTTTTCCCATCTGAACTCTGACCAGACGGGACCAGGACTGTTTCTGCTACGTGTGTGTTAACCAGTCTCTTCCTGCTACACGTGTGTGTTAACCGGTCTCTTCCTGCTACGTGTGTTAACCGGTCTCTTCCTGCTACGTGTGTTAACCGGTCTCTTTCTGCTACTTGTGTGATAACCAGTCTCTTCCTGCTACGTGTGTTAACCGGTCTCTTCCTGCTACGTGTGTTAACCAGTCTCTTCCTGCTACGTGTGTTAACCGGTCTCTTCCTGCTACGTGTGTTAACCAGTCTCTTCCTGCTACGTATGTTAACCGGTCTCTTCCTGCTACACGTGTGTTAACCGGTCTCTTCCTGCTACGTGTGATAACCGGTCTCTTCCTGCTACGAATGTTAACCGCTCTCTTCCTGCTACGTGTGTTAAGCGGTCTCTTCCTGCTACGTATGTTAACCGGTCTCTTCCTGCTACGTATGTTAACCGGTCTCTTCCTGCTACGTGTGATAACCGGTCTCTTCCTGCTACGTGTGTTAAGCGGTCTCTTCCTGCTACGTATGTTAACCGGTCTCTTCCTGCTACGTATGTTAACCGGTCTCTTCCTGCTACACGTGTGTTAACCGGTCTCTTCCTGCTACGTGCGTTAACCGGTCTCTTCCTGCTACGTGCGTTAACCGGTCTCTTCCTGCTACGTGTGATAACCGGTCTCTTCTTGCTACACGTGTGTTAACCGGTCTCTTCCTGCTACACGTGTGATAACCGGTCTCTTCCTGCTACGTATGTTAACCGGTCTCTTCCTGCTACGTATGTTAACCGGTCTCTTCCTGCTACGTATGTTAACCGGTCTCTTCCTGCTACGTGTGATAACCGGTCTCTTCCTGCTACACGTGTGATAACCGGTCTCTTCCTGCTACACGTGTGATAACCAGTCTCTTCCTGCTACACGTGTGATAACCGGTCTCTTCCTGCTACACGTGTGATAACCGGTCTCTTCCTGCTACACGTGTGATAACCGGTCTCTTCCTGCTACGTGTGATAACCGGTCTCTTCCTGCTACACGTGTGATAACCGGTCTCTTCCTGCTACGTGTGATAACCGGTCTCTTCCTGCTACGTGTGATAACCGGTCTCTTCCTGCTACGTGTGATAACCAGTCTCTTCCTGCTACGTGTGTGTTAACCCGTCTCTTCCTGCTACGTGTGATAACCAGTCTCTTCCTGCTACGTATGTTAACCGGTCTCTTCCTGCTACGTATGTTAACCCGTCTCTTCCTGCTACGTGTGGTAACCAGTCTCTTCCTGCTACGTGTGTGTTAACCGGTCTCTTCCTGCTACGTGTGTTAACCGGTCTCTTCCTGCTACGTATGTTAACCGGTCTCTTCCTGCTACGTGTGTTAACCGGTCTCTTCCTGCTACGTGTGTTAACCAGTCTCTTCCTGCTACGTATGTTAACCGGTCTCTTCCTGCTACACGTGTGTTAACCGGTCTCTTCCTGCTACGTGTGATAACCGGTCTCTTCCTGCTACGTATGTTAACCGGTCTCTTCCTGCTACGTGTGTTAACCGGTCTCTTCCTGCTACGTGTGTTAACCAGTCTCTTCCTGCTACGTATGTTAACCGGTCTCTTCCTGCTACGTATGTTAACCGGTCTCTTCCTGCTACGTGTGATAACCGGTCTCTTCCTGCTACGTGTGTTAACCGGTCTCTTCCTGCTACGTGTGTTAAGCGGTCTCTTCCTGCTACGTATGTTAACCGGTCTCTTCCTGCTACGTATGTTAACCGGTCTCTTCCTGCTACGTGTGATAACCGGTCTCTTCCTGCTACGTGTGTTAAGCGGTCTCTTCCTGCTACGTATGTTAACCGGTCTCTTCCTGCTACGTATGTTAACCGGTCTCTTCCTGCTACACGTGTGTTAACCGGTCTCTTCCTGCTACGTGCGTTAACCGGTCTCTTCCTGCTACGTGTGTTAACCGGTCTCTTCCTGCTACGTGTGATAACCGGTCTCTTCTTGCTACACGTGTGTTAACCGGTCTCTTCCTGCTACACGTGTGATAACCGGTCTCTTCCTGCTACGTATGTTAACCGGTCTCTTCCTGCTACGTATGTTAACCGGTCTCTTCCTGCTACGTATGTTAACCGGTCTCTTCCTGCTACGTGTGATAACCGGTCTCTTCCTGCTACACGTGTGATAACCGGTCTCTTCCTGCTACACGTGTGATAACCAGTCTCTTCCTGCTACACGTGTGATAACCGGTCTCTTCCTGCTACACGTGTGATAACCGGTCTCTTCCTGCTACACGTGTGATAACCGGTCTCTTCCTGCTACGTGTGTTAACCGGTCTCTTCCTGCTACGTGTGATAACCGGTCTCTTCCTGCTACGTGTGATAACCGGTCTCTTCCTGCTACGTGTGATAACCGGTCTCTTCCTGCTACGTGTGATAACCAGTCTCTTCCTGCTACGTGTGTGTTAACCCGTCTCTTCCTGCTACGTGTGATAACCAGTCTCTTCCTGCTACGTATGTTAACCGGTCTCTTCCTGCTACGTATGTTAACCCGTCTCTTCCTGCTACGTGTGGTAACCAGTCTCTTCCTGCTACTTGTGTGTTAACCGGTCTCTTCCTGCTACGTGTGTTAACCGGTCTCTTCCTGCTACGTATGTTAACCGGTCTCTTCCTGCTACGTGTGTTAACCGGTCTCTTCCTGCTACGTGTGTTAACCAGTCTCTTCCTGCTACGTATGTTAACCGGTCTCTTCCTGCTACACGTGTGTTAACCGGTCTCTTCCTGCTACGTATGTTAACCGGTCTCTTCCTGCTACGTGTGATAACCGGTCTCTTCCTGCTACATGTGTTAACCGGTCTCTTCCTGCTACGTGTGTTAAGCGGTCTCTTCCTGCTACGTATGTTAACCGGTCTCTTCCTGCTACGTATGTTAACCGGTCTCTTCCTGCTACGTGTGATAACCGGTCTCTTCCTGCTACGTGTGTTAAGCGGTCTCTTCCTGCTACGTATGTTAACCGGTCTCTTCCTGCTACGTATGTTAACCGGTCTCTTCCTGCTACACGTGTGTTAACCGGTCTCTTCCTGCTACGTGCGTTAACCGGTCTCTTCCTGCTACGTGTGTTAACCGGTCTCTTCCTGCTACGTGTGTTAACCGGTCTCTTCCTGCTACGTGTGATAACCGGTCTCTTCCTGCTACACGTGTGTTAACCGGTCTCTTCCTGCTACGTATGTTAACCGGTCTCTTCCTGCTACACGTGTGTTAACCGGTCTCTTCCTGCTACGTGCGTTAACCGGTCTCTTCCTGCTACGTGTGTTAACCGGTCTCTTCCTGCTACGTGTGATAACCGGTCTCTTCCTGCTACACGTGTGTTAACCGGTCTCTTCCTGCTACGTATGTTAACCGGTCTCTTCCTGCTACGTGTGATAACTGGTCTCTTCCTGCTACGTGTGTTAACCGGTCTCTTCCTGCTACGTGTGTTAACCGGTCTCTTCCTGCTACACGTGTGATAACCGGTCTCTTCCTGCTACACGTGTGATAACCGGTCTCTTCCTGCTACGTGTGATAACCGGTCTCTTCCTGCTACGTGTGTTAACCGGTCTCTTCCTGCTACGTGTGTTAACCCGTCTCTTCCTGCTACGTGTGGTAACCGGTCTCTTCCTGCTACGTGTGTTAACCGGTCTCTTCCTGCTACACGTGTGATAACCGGTCTCTTCCTGCTACGTGTGTTAACCTGTCTCTTCCTGCTACGTGTGATAACCAGTCTCTTCCTGCTACGTATGTTAACCGGTCTCTTCCTGCTACACGTGTGATAACCGGTCTCTTCCTGCTACGTGTGTTAACCGGTCTCTTCCTGCTACGTGTGATAACCGGTCTCTTCCTGCTACGTGTGAGATAACCGGTCTCTTCCTGCTACGTGTGATAACCGGTCTCTTCCTGCTACGTATGTTAACCGGTCTCTTCCTGCTACGTGTGTTAACCGGTCTCTTCCTGCTACGTGTGTTAACCGGTCTCTTCCTGCTACATGTGTGATAACCGGTCTCTTCCTGCTACGTGTGTTAACCGGTCTCTTCCTGCTACGTGTGATAACCGGTCTCTTCCTGCTACGTATGTTAACCGGTCTCTTCCTGCTACGTATGTTAACCGGTCTCTTCCTGCTACACGTGTGTTAACCGGTCTCTTCCTGCTACACGTGTGATAACCGGTCTCTTCCTGCTACGTGTGTTAACCGGTCTCTTCCTGCTACACGTGTGATAACCGGTCTCTTCCTGCTACGTGTGTTAACCAGTCTCTTCCTGCTACGTATGTTAACCGGTCTCTTCCTGCTACACGTGTGTTAACCGGTCTCTTCCTGCTACGAATGTTAACCGGTCTCTTCCTGCTACACGTGTGATAACCGGTCTCTTCCTGCTACGTGTGTTAACCAGTCTCTTCCTGCTACGTGTGATAACCGGTCTCTTCCTGCTACGTGTGTTAAGCGGTCTCTTCCTGCTACGTATGTTAACCGGTCTCTTCCTGCTACGTATGTTAACCGGTCTCTTCCTGCTACGTGTGATAACCGGTCTCTTCCTGCTACGTGTGTTAAGCGGTCTCTTCCTGCTACGTATGTTAACCGGTCTCTTCCTGCTACGTATGTTAACCGGTCTCTTCCTGCTACACGTGTGTTAACCGGTCTCTTCCTGCTACGTGCGTTAACCGGTCTCTTCCTGCTACGTATGTTAACCGGTCTCTTCCTGCTACGTATGTTAACCGGTCTCTTCCTGCTACGTGTGATAACCGGTCTCTTCTTGCTACACGTGTGTTAACCGGTCTCTTCCTGCTACACGTGTGATAACCGGTCTCTTCCTGCTACGTATGTTAACCGGTCTCTTCCTGCTACGTATGTTAACCGGTCTCTTCCTGCTACGTATGTTAACCGGTCTCTTCCTGCTACGTGTGATAACCGGTCTCTTCCTGCTACACGTGTGATAACCGGTCTCTTCCTGCTACACGTGTGATAACCGGTCTCTTCCTGCTACACGTGTGATAACCGGTCTCTTCCTGCTACACGTGTGATAACCGGTCTCTTCCTGCTACACGTGTGATAACCGG
Organism: Lampris megalopsis; assembly: GCA_022114975.2. NCBI lineage: Eukaryota > Metazoa > Chordata > Actinopteri > Lampriformes > Lampridae > Lampris > Lampris megalopsis. The sequence goes on along the minus strand of JAJHIY020000622.1, from coordinate 377,606 downwards.
TCTCTTCCTGCTACGTGTGATAACCGGTCTCTTCCTGCTACGTGTGATAACCGGTCTCTTCCTGCTACGTGTGATAACCGGTCTCTTCCTGCTACGTGTGATAACCAGTCTCTTCCTGCTACGTGTGTGTTAACCCGTCTCTTCCTGCTACGTGTGATAACCAGTCTCTTCCTGCTACGTATGTTAACCGGTCTCTTCCTGCTACGTATGTTAACCCGTCTCTTCCTGCTACGTGTGGTAACCAGTCTCTTCCTGCTACTTGTGTGTTAACCGGTCTCTTCCTGCTACGTGTGTTAACCGGTCTCTTCCTGCTACGTATGTTAACCGGTCTCTTCCTGCTACGTGTGTTAACCGGTCTCTTCCTGCTACGTGTGTTAACCAGTCTCTTCCTGCTACGTATGTTAACCGGTCTCTTCCTGCTACACGTGTGTTAACCGGTCTCTTCCTGCTACGTATGTTAACCGGTCTCTTCCTGCTACGTGTGATAACCGGTCTCTTCCTGCTACGTGTGTTAACCGGTCTCTTCCTGCTACGTGTGTTAAGCGGTCTCTTCCTGCTACGTATGTTAACCGGTCTCTTCCTGCTATGTATGTTAACCGGTCTCTTCCTGCTACGTGTGATAACCGCTCTCTTCCTGCTACGTGTGTTAAGCGGTCTCTTCCTGCTACGTATGTTAACCGGTCTCTTCCTGCTACGTATGTTAACCGGTCTCTTCCTGCTACACGTGTGTTAACCGGTCTCTTCCTGCTACGTGCGTTAACCGGTCTCTTCCTGCTACGTGTGTTAACCGGTCTCTTCCTGCTACGTGTGATAACCGGTCTCTTCTTGCTACGTGTGTTAACCGGTCTCTTCCTGCTACACGTGTGATAACCGGTCTCTTCCTGCTACGTATGTTAACCGGTCTCTTCCTGCTACGTATGTTAACCGGTCTCTTCCTGCTACGTATGTTAACCGGTCTCTTCCTGCTACGTGTGATAACCGGTCTCTTCCTGCTACACGTGTGATAACCGGTCTCTTCCTGCTACACGTGTGATAACCAGTCTCTTCCTGCTACACGTGTGATAACCGGTCTCTTCCTGCTACACGTGTGATAACCGGTCTCTTCCTGCTACACGTGTGATAACCGGTCTCTTCCTGCTACGTGTGTTAACCGGTCTCTTCCTGCTACGTGTGATAACCGGTCTCTTCCTGCTACGTGTGATAACCGGTCTCTTCCTGCTACGTGTGATAACCGGTCTCTTCCTGCTACGTGTGATAACCAGTCTCTTCCTGCTACGTGTGTGTTAACCGGTCTCTTCCTGCTACGTGTGATAACCAGTCTCTTCCTGCTACGTGTGTTAACCGGTCTCTTCCTGCTACGTATGTTAACCCGTCTCTTCCTGCTACGTGTGGTAACCAGTCTCTTCCTGCTACGTGTGTGTTAACCGGTCTCTTCCTGCTACGTGTGTTAACCGGTCTCTTCCTGCTACGTGTGTTAACCGGTCTCTTCCTGCTACGTGTGTTAACCGGTCTCTTCCTGCTACGTGTGTTAACCAGTCTCTTCCTGCTACGTATGTTAACCGGTCTCTTCCTGCTACACGTGTGTTAACCGGTCTCTTCCTGCTACGTATGTTAACCGGTCTCTTCCTGCTACGTGTGATAACCGGTCTCTTCCTGCTACGTGTGTTAACCGGTCTCTTCCTGCTACGTGTGTTAAGCGGTCTCTTCCTGCTACGTATGTTAACCGGTCTCTTCCTGCTACGTATGTTAACCGGTCTCTTCCTGCTACGTGTGATAACCGGTCTCTTCCTGCTACGTGTGTTAAGCGGTCTCTTCCTGCTACGTATGTTAACCGGTCTCTTCCTGCTACGTATGTTAACCGGTCTCTTCCTGCTACACGTGTGTTAACCGGTCTCTTCCTGCTACGTGCGTTAACCGGTCTCTTCCTGCTACGTGTGTTAACCGGTCTCTTCCTGCTACGTGTGTTAACCGGTCTCTTCCTGCTACGTGTGATAACCGGTCTCTTCCTGCTACGTATGTTAACCGGTCTCTTCCTGCTACACGTGTGTTAACCGGTCTCTTCCTGCTACGTGCGTTAACCGGTCTCTTCCTGCTACGTGTGTTAACCGGTCTCTTCCTGCTACGTGTGATAACCGGTCTCTTCCTGCTACACGTGTGATAACCGGTCTCTTCCTGCTACGTATGTTAACCGGTCTCTTCCTGCTACGTGTGATAACCGGTCTCTTCCTGCTACGTGTGTTAACCGGTCTCTTCCTGCTACACGTGTGATAACCGGTCTCTTCCTGCTACGTGTGTTAACCGGTCTCTTCCTGCTACACGTGTGATAACCAGTCTCTTCCTGCTACACGTGTGATAACCGGTCTCTTCCTGCTACACGTGTGATAACCGGTCTCTTCCTGCTACGTGTGTTAACCGGTCTCTTCCTGCTACGTGTGTTAACCGGTCTCTTCCTGCTACGTATGTTAATCGGTCTCTTCCTGCTACACGTGTGTTAACCGGTCTCTTCCTGCTACGTGTGTTAACCGGTCTCTTCCTGCTACACGTGTGTTAACCGGTCTCTTCCTGCTACGTGTGATAACCAGTCTCTTCCTGCTACGTGTGTTAACCGGTCTCTTCCTGCTACGTGTGATAACCGGTCTCTTCCTGCTACGTGTGTTAACCGGTCTCTTCCTGCTACGTGTGTTAACCCGTCTCTTCCTGCTACGTGTGGTAACCGGTCTCTTCCTGCTACGTGTGTTAACCGGTCTCTTCCTGCTACACGTGTGATAACCGGTCTCTTCCTGCTACGTGTGTTAACCGGTCTCTTCCTGCTACGTGTGATAACCAGTCTCTTCCTGCTACGTATGTTAACCGGTCTCTTCCTGCTACACGTGTGATAACCGGTCTCTTCCTGCTACGTGTGTTAACCGGTCTCTTCCTGCTACGTGTGATAACCGGTCTCTTCCTGCTACGTGTGAGATAACCGGTCTCTTCCTGCTACGTGTGATAACCGGTCTCTTCCTGCTACGTATGTTAACCGGTCTCTTCCTGCTACGTGTGTTAACCGGTCTCTTCCTGCTACGTGTGTTAACCGGTCTCTTCCTGCTACATGTGTGATAACCGGTCTCTTCCTGCTACGTGTGTTAACCGGTCTCTTCCTGCTACGTGTGATAACCGGTCTCTTCCTGCTACGTGTGATAACCGGTCTCTTCCTGCTACGTATGTTAACCGGTCTCTTCCTGCTACGTATGTTAACCGGTCTCTTCCTGCTACACGTGTGTTAACCGGTCTCTTCCTGCTACACGTGTGATAACCGGTCTCTTCCTGCTACGTGTGTTAACCGGTCTCTTCCTGCTACACGTGTGATAACCGGTCTCTTCCTGCTACGTGTGATAACCGGTCTCTTCCTGCTACGTGTGATAACCGGTCTCTTCCTGCTACGTATGTTAACCGGTCTCTTCCTGCTACGTGTGTTAACCGGTCTCTTCCTGCTACGTGTGTTAACCAGTCTCTTCCTGCTACGTGTGATAACCGGTCTCTTCCTGCTACGTGTGTTAACCGGTCTCTTCCTGCTACGTGTGTTAAGCGGTCTCTTCCTGCTACGTGTGTTAACCGGTCTCTTCCTGCTACGTAAGTTAACCGGTCTCTTCCTGCTACACGTGTGTTAACCGGTCTCTTCCTGCTACGTATGTTAACCGGTCTCTTCCTGCTACGTGTGATAACCGGTCTCTTCCTGCTACGTGTGTTAAGCGGTCTCTTCCTGCTACGTATGTTAACCGGTCTCTTCCTGCTACGTATGTTAACCGGTCTCTTCCTGCTACACGTGTGTTAACCGGTCTCTTCCTGCTACGTGCGATAACCGGTCTCTTCCTGCTACGTATGTTAACCGGTCTCTTCCTGCTACGTATGTTAACCGGTCTCTTCCTGCTACGTGTGATAACCGGTCTCTTCTTGCTACACGTGTGTTAACCGGTCTCTTCCTGCTACACGTGTGATAACCGGTCTCTTCCTGCTACGTATGTTAACCGGTCTCTTCCTGCTACGTATGTTAACCGGTCTCTTCCTGCTACGTATGTTAACCGGTCTCTTCCTGCTACGTGTGATAACCGGTCTCTTCCTGCTACACGTGTGATAACCGGTCTCTTCCTGCTACACGTGTGATAACCAGTCTCTTCCTGCTACACGTGTGATAACCGGTCTCTTCCTGCTACACGTGTGATAACCGGTCTCTTCCTGCTACACGTGTGATAACCGGTCTCTTCCTGCTACGTGTGATAACCGGTCTCTTCCTGCTACGTGTGATAACCGGTCTCTTCCTGCTACGTGTGATAACCGGTCTCTTCCTGCTACGTGTGTTAACCGGTCTCTTCCTGCTACGTGTGGTAACCAGTCTCTTCCTGCTACGTGTGTGTTAACCGGTCTCTTCCTGCTACGTGTGATAACCAGTCTCTTCCTGCTACGTATGTTAACCGGTCTCTTCCTGCTACGTATGTTAACCCGTCTCTTCCTGCTACGTGTGGTAACCAGTCTCTTCCTGCTACTTGTGTGTTAACCGGTCTCTTCCTGCTACGTGTGTTAACCGGTCTCTTCCTGCTACGTATGTTAACCGGTCTCTTCCTGCTACGTGTGTTAACCGGTCTCTTCCTGCTACGTGTGTTAACCAGTCTCTTCCTGCTACGTATGTTAACCGGTCTCTTCCTGCTACACGTGTGTTAACCGGTCTCTTCCTGCTACGTATGTTAACCGGTCTCTTCCTGCTACGTGTGATAACCGGTCTCTTCCTGCTACGTGTGTTAACCGGTCTCTTCCTGCTACGTGTGTTAAGCGGTCTCTTCCTGCTACGTATGTTAACCGGTCTCTTCCTGCTACGTATGTTAACCGGTCTCTTCCTGCTACGTGTGATAACCGGTCTCTTCCTGCTACGTGTGTTAAGCGGTCTCTTCCTGCTACGTATGTTTAGCGGTCTCTTCCTGCTACGTATGTTAACCGGTCTCTTCCTGCTACACGTGTGTTAACCGGTCTCTTCCTGCTACGTGCGTTAACCGGTCTCTTCCTGCTACGTGTGTTAACCGGTCTCTTCCTGCTACGTGTGATAACCGGTCTCTTCTTGCTACGTGTGTTAACCGGTCTCTTCCTGCTACACGTGTGATAACCGGTCTCTTCCTGCTACGTATGTTAACCGGTCTCTTCCTGCTACGTATGTTAACCGGTCTCTTCCTGCTACACGTGTGTTAACCGGTCTCTTCCTGCTACGTGTGATAACCGGTCTCTTCCTGCTACACGTGTGTTAACCGGTCTCTTCCTGCTACGTGTGATAACCGGTCTCTTCCTGCTACACGTGTGATAACCGGTCTCTTCCTGCTACACGTGTGATAACCGGTCTCTTCCTGCTACACGTGTGATAACCGGTCTCTTCCTGCTACGTGTGTTAACCGGTCTCTTCCTGCTACGTGTGATAACCGGTCTCTTCCTGCTACGTGTGATAACCGGTCTCTTCCTGCTACGTGTGATAACCGGTCTCTTCCTGCTACGTGTGATAACCAGTCTCTTCCTGCTACGTGTGTGTTAACCGGTCTCTTCCTGCTACGTGTGATAACCAGTCTCTTCCTGCTACGTATGTTAACCGGTCTCTTCCTGCTACGTATGTTAACCCGTCTCTTCCTGCTACGTGTGGTAACCAGTCTCTTCCTGCTACGTGTGTGTTAACCGGTCTCTTCCTGCTACGTGTGTTAACCGGTCTCTTCCTGCTACGTATGTTAACCGGTCTCTTCCTGCTACGTGTGTTAACCGGTCTCTTCCTGCTACGTGTGTTAACCAGTCTCTTCCTGCTACGTATGTTAACCGGTCTCTTCCTGCTACACGTGTGTTAACCGGTCTCTTCCTGCTACGTATGTTAACCGGTCTCTTCCTGCTACGTGTGATAACCGGTCTCTTCCTGCTACGTGTGTTAACCGGTCTCTTCCTGCTACGTGTGTTAAGCGGTCTCTTCCTGCTACGTATGTTAACCGGTCTCTTCCTGCTACGTATGTTAACCGGTCTCTTCCTGCTACGTGTGATAACCGGTCTCTTCCTGCTACGTGTGTTAACCGGTCTCTTCCTGCTACGTGTGTTAACCGGTCTCTTCCTGCTACGTGTGTTAACCGGTCTCTTCCTGCTACGTGTGTGTTAACCGGTCTCTTCCTGCTACGTGTGTTAACCGGTCTCTTCCTGCTACGTGTGTTAACCGGTCTCTTCCTGCTACGTATGTTAACCGGTCTCTTCCTGCTACGTGTGATAACCGGTCTCTTCCTGCTACGTATGTTAACCGGTCTCTTCCTGCTACACGTGTGTTAACCGGTCTCTTCCTGCTACGTGCGTTAACCGGTCTCTTCCTGCTACGTGTGTTAACCGGTCTCTTCCTGCTACGTATGTTAACCGGTCTCTTCCTGCTACGTGTGTTAACCGGTCTCTTCCTGCTACGTATGTTAACCCGTCTCTTCCTGCTACGTGTGGTAACCAGTCTCTTCCTGCTACGTGTGTGTTAACCGGTCTCTTCCTGCTACACGTGTGATAACCGGTCTCTTCCTGCTACGTGTGTTAACCGGTCTCTTCCTGCTACACGTGTGATAACCAGTCTCTTCCTGCTACACGTGTGATAACCGGTCTCTTCCTGCTACACGTGTGATAACCGGTCTCTTCCTGCTACGTGTGTTAACCGGTCTCTTCCTGCTACGTGTGTTAACCAGTCTCTTCCTGCTACGTGTGTTAACCGGTCTCTTCCTGCTACATGTGTGTTAACCGGTCTCTTCCTGCTACGTGTGTTAACCGGTCTCTTCCTGCTACGTATGTTAACCGGTCTCTTCCTGCTACGTGTGATAACCAGTCTCTTCCTGCTACGTGTGTTAACCGGTCTCTTCCTGCTACGTGTGATAACCGGTCTCTTCCTGCTACGTGTGTTAACCGGTCTCTTCCTGCTACGTGTGTTAACCGGTCTCTTCCTGCTACGTGTGTTAACCGGTCTCTTCCTGCTACGTGTGTTAACCGGTCTCTTCCTGCTACGTGTGTTAACCGGTCTCTTCCTGCTACGTGTGTTAAGCGGTCTCTTCCTGCTACGTATGTTAACCGGTCTCTTCCTGCTACGTGTGATAACCGGTCTCTTCCTGCTACGTGTGTTAACCGGTCTCTTCCTGCTACGTGTGTTAAGCGGTCTCTTCCTGCTACTTATGTTAACCGGTCTCTTCCTGCTACGTATGTTAACCGGTCTCTTCCTGCTACACGTGTGATAACCGGTCTCTTCCTGCTACACGTGTGTTAACCGGTCTCTTCCTGCTACGTGTGTGTTAACCGGTCTCTTCCTGCTACGTGTGGTAACCAGTCTCTTCCTGCTACGTGTGTGTTAACCGGTCTCTTCCTGCTACGTGTGTTAACCGGTCTCTTCCTGCTACGTGTGATAACCGGTCTCTTCCTGCTACGTGTGATAACCGGTCTCTTCCTGCTACGTGTGTTAACCGGTCTCTTCCTGCTACGTGTGTTAACCGGTCTCTTCCTGCTACACGTGTGTTAACCGGTCTCTTCCTGCTACACGTGTGATAACCGGTCTCTTCCTGCTACGTGTGATAACCGGTCTCTTCCTGCTACACGTGTGATAACCGGTCTCTTCCTGCTACGTGTGATAACCGGTCTCTTCCTGCTACGTGTGATAACCGGTCTCTTCCTGCTACGTATGTTAACCGGTCTCTTCCTGCTACGTGTGTTAACCGGTCTCTTCCTGCTACGTGTGTTAACCGGTCTCTTCCTGCTACGTGTGATAACCGGTCTCTTCCTGCTACGTGTGTTAAGCGGTCTCTTCCTGCTACGTGTGTTAACCGGTCTCTTCCTGCTACGTATGTTAACCGGTCTCTTCCTGCTACACGTGTGTTAACCGGTCTCTTCCTGCTACGTGCCTTAACCGGTCTCTTCCTGCTACGTGTGTTAACCAGTCTCTTCCTGCTACGTGTGTTAACCGGTCTCTTCCTGCTACGTGCGTTAACCGGTCTCTTCCTGCTACGTGTGTTAACCGGTCTCTTCCTGCTACGTGTGTTAACCGGTCTCTTCCTGCTACACGTGTGATAACCAGTCTCTTCCTGCTACGTGTGTTAACCGGTCTCTTCCTGCTACGTGCGTTAACCGGTCTCTTCCTGCTACGTGTGTTAACCGGTCTCTTCCTGCTACACGTGTGATAACCGGTCTCTGCCTGCTACGTGTGTTAACCAGTCTCTTCCTGCTACGTGTGATAACCGGTCTCTTCCTGCTACGTGTGTGATAACCGGTCTCTTCCTGCTACGTGTGTTAACCGGTCTCTTCCTGCTACGTGTGATAACCAGTCTCTTCCTGCTACGTGTGTGTTAGCCGCTTTGACATTATGTGTGGCGAAAAATGAGCACCCACGTGTTCAGCAACCGTTTGACAGCCTCCATGTTTCTTTTACTTCCAACATGGACCATGTGAACGTGGCCAAGTCAGGTGACCCAACTCCTACTCAGAAAACCGTCATTCTACTGGTCATATTTTACTGGTCAACATGTCGGGCACCACATATGTCACCTACGCCACATGGGTTTCACCATGTGTGTCACCTAGGTCACATGAGTTTCACCATGTGCTTCACCTACATCACATGGGTTTCACCATGTGCGTGACCTAGGTCACATGGGTTTCACCATGTGCTTCACCTACATCACATGGGTTTCACCATGTCTGTCACTTATGCCACATGAGTTTCACCGTGTGAGTCACCTACATCACATGGGTTTCACTGTGTGCGTCACCTAGGTCACATGGGTTTCACCATGTGCTTCACCTACATCACATGGGTTTCACCATGTGCTTCACCTACATCACATGGGTTTCACCATGTGCTTCACCTACATCACATGGGTTTCACCATGTGCTTCACCTACATCACATGGGTTTCACCATGTCTGTCACTTATGCCACATGAGTTTCACCGTGTGAGTCACCTACATCACATGGGTTTCACTGTGTGCGTCACCTAGGTCACATGGGTTTCACCATGTGCTTCACCTACATCACATGGGTTTCACCATGTGCTTCACCTACATCACATGAGTTTCACCGTGTGAGTCACCTACATCACATGGGTTTCACTGTGTGCGTCACCTAGGTCACATGGGTTTCACCATGTGCTTCACCTACATCACATGGGTTTCACCATGTGCTTTACCTACATCACATGGGTTTCACCGTGTGCGTGACCTAGGTTACATGGGTTTCACCATGTGCTTCACCTACATTACATGGGTTTCACCATGTCTGTCACTTATGCCACATGAGTTTCACCGTGTGAGTCACCTACATCACATGGGTTTCACCATGTGCTTCACCTACGTCACCTGGGTTTCACCGTGTGTGTCACCTTCGTCACATGGGTTTCACTGTGTGTGTCAACTAAGTCACATGGGTTTCACCACGTGTGTAACCTATGCCACATGGGTTTCACCATGTGTGTCACCTTCGTCACATGGGTTTCACTGTGTGTGTCAACTAAGTCACATGGGTTTCACCACGTGTGTAACCTATGCCACATGGGTTTCACCATGTGTGTCACCTGGGTTTCACCGTGCGTCACCTTTGTCACATGGGTTTCACCGTGTGTCAAGTTAACACGATGAACACTGTTAGTTCACATGATGAACTGTGTTAATTAACATGATGAACAGTGTTAATTAACACGATGAACAGTGATAGTAACATGATGAAGTGTTAATTAACATGATGAACAGTGATAGTAACATGATGAACAGTGTTAATTAACACAATGAACTGTGTTAATTAACATGACGAGCAGTATTTATTACCAGCGTTATTGTTGTATCTGACAGAAACGTCTTCTTCATTTTCATATGCTGACTGTCTGGATTTCTGAAAAGAAAGAGCACAGATTTAATGCTCCTGAGTGTGTGTGTGTGAGAGAGAGAGAGAGAGAGAGAGAGAGAGAGAGAGAGAGAGAGAGAGAGAGAGAGAGAAAGCGAGAGAGAGAGAGAGAAAGAGAGAGAGAGAGAGAGAGAGAGAGAGAGAGAGAGAGAGAGAGAGAGAGAGAGAGAGAGAGTGTGTGTGTGTGTGTGTGTGTGTGTGTGTGTGTGAGTGTGTACATATTATATTAGGTAAAATAAGACAGTGGTTCTCAACCGTCACCCAGTGATGGCTCAGAAAGTGTGTGGCTGGGACTGTTCAGGGACAACTGTAACACAACTGTAACACAACTGTAACACAACACACGAACGCTGCCAAGCTCACCCAGGTAGACAGGCATATGTCAGCACGGATACTGTCATGCTTTGATGATATCTCGGCATGGATGAAAGAGCGCCACCTTCAGCTTAACCTTGTCATCCCAGCCAGTCCACCCTTACACTGACAGATCAATATCCAGCTGGGATCAACCCAGCTCATGATCCACAAGGTCTGCCCCAAACCTGATGACCACCTGACCTTTCAGGTTCACCTGGCCTCGACTGCTCCGCCTGCCGCTTCACCCTGCACAACACCAGGAAAACTAGACCCTACCTGCCTGAGCATGCAGCACAACTCCTGGTACAGGTTCTTGTACTATCGTGTACTGACTACTGCACCTCCTTACTGGCAGGTCTCTCTGCCTGCACTGTCAGACCTCCTCACGTGATCCAGAACACGGCGGCGTGTCTCATTCAGGTCTACACTCAGTCCCTACCAGTACTCCCTCATTCAGGTCTATACTCAGTCCCTACCTGAACTCCCTCATTCAGGTCTACACTCAGTCCCTACCTGAACTCCCTCATTCAGGTCCACACGCAGTCCCTACCAGTACTCCCTCATTCAGGTCTACACTCAGTCCCTACCTGAACTCCCTCATTCAGGTCTACACTCAGTCCCTACCTGAACTCCCTCATTCAGGTCTACACGCAGTCCCTACCAGTACTCCCTCATTCAGGTCTACACGCAGTCCCTACCTGAACTCCCTCATTCAGGTCTACACTCAGTCCCTACCAGTACTCCCTCATTCAGGTCTACACTCAGTCCCTACCAGTACTCCCTCATTCAGGTCTACAATCAGTCCCTACCAGTACTCCTCATTCAGGTCTACACTCAGTCCCTACCTGAACTCCCTCATTCAGGTCTACACTCAGTCCCTACCTGAACTCCTCATTCAGGTCTACACTCAGTCCCTACCTGAACTCCCTCATTCAGGTCTACACTCAGTCCCTACCTGAACTCCTCATTCAGGTCTACACTCAGTCCCGCTCACTATACCCTCTCTGCCAATGAAAGGCACCTGACACTTCCGCCACAACGGGGCCCTGAGTCACTAGCCAGACTCTTCTCTTCTGTAGTTCCCCGGCGGTGGAACGAGTTCCCAAACTCCATTCAATCCATTCAATCCCTGTCCATCTTTAAGAAGAAGTTGAAGACCCAGCTCCGTCTCCAACACCTTCACACCTGATGGTGTTAATCCATCCATCCATTATCCAAACTGCTCATCCTCCTCTCAGGGTCATGGGGATGCTGGAGCCTATACTTGCAGTCATTGGGCAGCAGGTGGGGAGACACCCTGGACACACCACCAGGCCATCACACAGAGCTGACACACACACACACACCTAGGGACAATTTAGCAAAGCCGATTCACCTGACCTACATGTCCTTGATTCGACTGACCTACATGTCCTTGATTCACCTGACCTACATGTCCTTGATTCACCTGACCTACATGTCCTTGATTCGACTGACCTACATGTCCTTGATTCACCTGACCTACATGTCCTTGATTCGACTGACCTACATGTCTTTGATTCACCTGACCTACATGTCCTTGATTCACCTGACCTACATGTCCTTGATTCACCTTACCTGCATGTCTTTGATTCACCTGACCGACATGTCCTTGATTGACCTGACCAACATGTCCTTGATTCATCTGACCGACATGTCTTTGATTCACCTGACCTACATGTCCTTGGTTCACCTGACCTAAATGTCCTTGATTCACCTGACCTACATGTCCTTGATTCACCTGACCTACATGTCCTTGGTTCACCTGACCTAAATGTCCTTGATTCACCTGACCTACATGTCTTTGATTCACCTGACCTACGTCCTTGATTCACCTGACCTACATGTCCTTGATTCACCTGACCTAAATGTCCTTGATTCACCTTACCTGCATGTCTTTGATTCACCTGACCTACATGTCCTTGGTTCACCTGACCTAAATGTCCTTGATTCACCTGACCTACATGTCTTTGATTCACCTGACCTACGTCCTTGATTCAACTGACCTACATGTCCTTGATTGACCTGAGCTACATGTCTTTGATTTACGTGACCTACATGTCCTTGATTCACCTGACCTACATGTCTTTGATTCATCTGACCTACATGTCTTTGATTCACCTGAGCTACATGTCTTTGATTCACCTGACCTTCGTCTTTCATTCACCTGACCTATATGTCCTTGGTTCACCTGACCTAAATGTCCTTGATTCACCTGACCTACATGTCTTTGATTCATCTGACCTACATGTCCTTGATTCACCTGACCTACATGTCTTTGAGTTACGTGACCTACATGTCCTTGATTCACCTGACCTACATGTCTTTGATTCATCTGAGCTACATGTCTTTGATTCACCTGACCTACATGTCCTTGATTCACCTGACCTATATGTCTTTGATTCATCTGACCTACATGTCTTTGATTCACCTGACCTACATGTCTTTGATTCACCTGACCTACGTCTTTGATTCACCTGACCTACGTCCTTGATTCACCTGACCTACGTCCTTGATTCACCTGACCTACATGTCCTTGATTCACCTGACCTACATGTCTTTGATTCATCTGACCTACATGTCTTTGATTCACCTGACCTATGTCCTTGATTCACCTGACCTTCGTCTTTGATTCACCTGACTTACATCTCTGATTCATCTGACCTACATGTCCTTGATTCACCTGACCTTCGTCTTTGATTCACCTGACCTACATCCTTGATTCACCTGACCTACATGTCCTTGATTCACCTGACCTACATGTCTTTGATTCACCTGATCTACATGTCCTTGATTCACCTGACCTACATGTCTCTGATTCACCTGACCTACATGTCTCTGATTCACCTGACTTACATGTCTTTGATTCACCTGACCTACATGTCCTCGATTCACCTGACATAAATGTCTCTGATTCACCTGACCTACATGTCTCTGAATCATCTGACCTACATGTCCTTGATTCACCTGACCCACATGTCCTTGATTCACCTGACCTACATGTCCTTGATTCACCTGACCTACATGTCCTTGATTCACCTGACCTACATGTCTCTGATTCACCTGACCTACATGTCTTTGATTCATCTGACCTACATGTCCTTGATTCACCCGACCTACATGTCCTTGATTCACCTGACCTACATGTCCTTGATTCACCTGACCTACATGTCCTTGATTCATCTGAACTACATGTCCTTGATTCACCTGACCTACATGTCTTTGATTCATCTGACCTACATGTCTTTGATTCACCTGACATAAATGTATTTGATTCACCTGACCTATATGTCTTTGATTCATCTGGCCTACATGTCTTTGATTCACCTGACCTTCGTCCTTGATTCACCTGACCTACATGTCCTTGATTCACCTGACCTACATGTCTTTGATTCATCTGACCTACATGTCTTTGATTCACCTGACATAAATGTATTTGATTCACCTGACCTATATGTCTTTGATTCATCTGGCCTACATGTCGTTGATTCACCTGACCTTCGTCCTTGATTCACCTGACCTACATGTCCTTGATTCACCTGACCTACATGTCTTTGATTCACCTTACCTTTGTCTTTGATTCACCTGACCTACAGGTCCTTGATTCACCTGACCTACATGTCTTTGATTCATCTGACCTACATGTCCTTGATTCACCTGACCTACGTGTCTCTGATTCAACTGACCTACATGTCCTTGACTCACCTGACCTACATTTCCTTGATTCACCTGACCTACATGTCCTTGATTCACCTGACATAAATGCCTTTGATTCACCTGACCTAGATGTCTTTGATTCACCTGACCTACATGTCTTTGATTCATCTGACCTATATGTCTTTGATTCATCTGACCTACATGTCTTTGATTCACCTGACCTACATGTCTTTGATTCACCTGACCTTCGTCTTTGATTCACCTGACCTACATGTCCTTGATTCACCTGACCTACATGTCTTTGATTCATCTGACCTACATGTCTTTGATTCACCTGACCTATGTCCTTGATTCACCTGACCTTCGTCTTTGATTCACCTGACCTACGTCCTTGATTCACCTGACCTTCGTCTTTGATTCACCTGACCTACGTCCTTGATTCACCTGATCTACATGTCCTTGATTCATCTGACCTACATGTCTCTGATTCACCTGACCTACATGTCTCTGATTCACCTGACCTACATGTCCTTGATTCACCTGACCTACGTGTCTCTGATTCAACTGACCTACATGTCTTTTATTCATCTGACCTACATGTCCTTGATTCACCTGACATAAATGTCTTTGATTCACCTGACCTACATGTCTTTGATTCACCTGATCTACATGTCCTTGATTCACCTGACCTACAAGTCTCTGATTCACCTGACTTGCATGTCTCTGATTTATCTGACCTACTATTCCTTGATTCACCTGACCCACATGGCCTTGATTCACCTGACCTACATGTCTATGATTCACCAGACCTTCATGTCCTTGATTCACCTGACCTACATGTCATTGATTCACCTGACCTACATGTCTCTGATTTACCTGACCTACATGTCTTTGATTCATCTGACCTACATGTCCTTGATTCACCCGACCTACATGTCCTTGATTCACCTGACCTACATGTCTTTGATCCATCTGACCTACATGTCCTTGATTCACCTGACCTACATGTCTTTGATCCATCTGACCTACATGTCCTTGATTCACCTTACCTACATGTCTTTGGACTGTGGGAGGAAACCCACGCAGACACGGGGAGAACATGCAAACTACACACAGAGGACGACCCGGGATGACCCCCAAGGTTGGACTACCCCGGGGCTCGAACCCCGGACCTTCTTTTTGTGAGGCGACTGTGCTAACCACTGCCCCACTGTGCCGGTATTAATGCTATTAATTAAACTTTTTAAAAAAAAGCATTACCTTTGCGCACTGCCTGTTGACACCAGTGTCCTATCGGATTTGAACCTAGTTTTTTGACGCTTGCTTGTGTTGTTGTCTCCTGCCTAGATCCTTGCTTGTGTTGTGTTAACCCTCAGATGTAACTCGCTTTGGATAAAGGCGTCTGCTAAATGTAATTGTAAATTGTAAATGGGTAGACCACTGCTTTGCCCACAGACACAACAACTAATTTGATTTTGGCTTTAATTAGTTTTTTTGCTGCCCCTGTGTCTTACTGAAACCTGGCTTAGTGAGCACATCATGGACAGCACACTTCATCTGCCGCAGTTCCAGCTCGTCCGGGCAGACCGCGATATGGAGCTGTCAGGAAAAAAACAGGGTGGTGGCATATGCTTCTACATAACTGAAGGTTGGTGTACGGATGTCACAGTGCTGAAGAAATCATGCAGCCCACACTTAGAGACCTTCTTCTCTGACTAAACCATTCTATTCACTGCGGGAATGGTCGTCATTCATTCTGGTTGGTGTCTATGTCCACCCCAGACCTGTGTTAAAGAGGTGTTAAAATACCTGCTGATCACATTACAAACACGGAGCACGAATATCCAGACTCCCTACTCAGATTCTAACAGAGCAAACCTCAGCCACCAACTGCCAAAACACAGACAGCATGTTAAATGTCCCATCAGGGACAAAAACACTCTGGATCATTGCTACACAATATTTAAGGACACCTATCACTCTGTCCCACATGCAGCCCTGGACCTCTCCGATCAATGTCTGATTCATCTCATCCCTTCAAGCAGAAACTAAAAGCTGCAAAGCCTGAGTCAAAACTGGAGCTCCAGGCCTGACTTGACTGCACTGACTGGAGTGTGTTTGAGGCTACATCTAGAGACCTGGATGAACGTACTGACACTGCGACATCTTACATCAGCTTTTGTGAGGACGTGTGCCCTTCCAAACTTTCTGTACCTTCAACAACAACAAGCCCTGGTTCACACCAAAACCTTCTGTACCTTTAACAACAACAAGCCCTGGTTCACACCAAAACCTTCTGTACCTTTAACAACAACAAGCCCTGGTTCACACCAAAACCTTCTGTACCTTTAACAACAACAAGCCCTGGTTCACACCAAAACCTTCTGTACCTTTAACAACAACAAGCCCTGGTTCACACCAAAACCATCTGTACCTTTAACAACAACAAGCCCTGGTTCACACCAAAACCTTCTGTACCTTTAACAACAACAAGCCCTGGTTCACACCAAAACCATCTGTACCTTTAACAACAACAAGCCCTGGTTCACACCAAAACCATCTGTACCTTTAACAACAACAAGCCCTGGTTCACACCAAAACCATCTGTACCTTTAACAACAACAAGCCCTGGTTCACACCAAAACCTTCTGTACCTTTAACAACAACAAGCCCTGGTTCACACCAAAACCTTCTGTACCTTTAACAACAACAAGCCCTGGTTCACACCAAAACCTTCTGTACCTTTAACAACAACAAGCCCTGGTTCACACCAAAACCATCTGTACCTTTAACAACAACAAGCCCTGGTTCACACCAAAACCTTCTGTACCTTTAACAACAACAAGCCCTGGTTCACACCAAAACCTTCTGTACCTTCAACAATGACAAGCCCTGGTTCACACCAAAACCATCTGTACCTTTAACAACAACAAGCCCTGGTTCACACCAAAACCTTCTGTACCTTTAACAACAACAAGCCCTGGTTCACACCAAAACCTTCTGTACCTTTAACAACAACAAGCCCTGGTTCACACCAAAACCTTCTGTACCTTTAACAACAACAAGCCCTGGTTCACACCAAAACCTTCTGTACCTTTAACAACAACAAGCCCTGGTTCACACCAAAACCATCTGTACCTTTAACAACAACAAGCCCTGATTCACACCAAAACCTTCTGTACCTTTAACAACAACAAGCCCTGGTTCACACCAAAACCTTCTGTACCTTTAACAACAACAAGCCCTGGTTCACACCAAAACCTTCTGTACCTTTAACAACAACAAGCCCTGGTTCACACCAAAACCTTCTGTACCTTTAACAACAACAAGCCCTGGTTCACACCAAAACCATCTGTACCTTTAACAACAACAAGCCCTGGTTCACACCAAAACCTTCTGTACCTTTAACAACAACAAGCCCTGGTTCACACCAAAACCTTCTGTACCTTTAACAACAACAAGCCCTGGTTCACACCAAAACCTTCTGTACCTTTAACAACAACAAGCCCTGGTTCACACCAAAACCTTCTGTACCTTTAACAACAACAAGCCCTGGTTCACACCAAAACCTTCTGTACCTTTAACAACAACAAGCCCTGGTTCACACCAAAACCTTCTGTACCTTTAACAACAACAAGCCCTGGTTCACACCAAAACCTTCTGTACCTTTAACAACAACAAGCCCTGGTTCACACCAAAACCTTCTGTACCTTTAAAAACAACAAGCCCTGGTTCACACCAAAACCTTCTGTACCTTCAACAACAACGAGCCCTGGCTCACACCAAAACCTTCTGTACCTTTAACAACAACGAGCCCTGGTTCACACCAAAACCTTCTGTACCTTTAACAACAACGAGCCCTGGTTCACACCAAAACCTTCTGTACCTTTAACAACAACGAGCCCTGGTTCACACCAAAACCTTCTGTACCTTTAACAACAACGAGCCCTGGTTCACACCAAAACCTTCTGTACCTTTAACAACAACAAGCCCTGGTTCACACCAAAACCATCTGTACCTTTAACAACAACAAGCCCTGGTTCACACCAAAACCTTCTGTACCTTTAACAACAACAAGCCCTGGTTCACACCAAAACCTTCTGTACCTTTAACAACAACAAGCCCTGGTTCACACCAAAACCTTCTGTACCTTTAACAACAACAAGCCCTGGTTCACACCAAAACCTTCTGTACCTTTAACAACAACAAGCCCTGGTTCACACCAAAACCTTCTGTACCTTTAACAACAACAAGCCCTGGTTCACACCAAAACCTTCTGTACCTTTAACAACAACAAGCCCTGGTTCACACCAAAACCTTCTGTACCTTCAACAACGACAAGCCCTGGTTCACACCAAAACCTTCTGTACCTTTAACAACAACAAGCCCTGGTTCACACCAAAACCATCTGTACCTTTAACAACAACAAGCCCTGGTTCACACCAAAACCTTCTGTACCTTTAACAACAACAAGCCCTGGTTCACACCAAAACCTTCTGTACCTTTAACAACAACAAGCCCTTTTCACACCAAAACCTTCTGTACCTTTTACAACAACAAGCCCTGGTTCACACCAAAACCTTCTGTACCTTTAACAACAACAAGCCCTGGTTCACACCAAAACCTTCTGTACCTTCAACAATGACAAGCCCTGGTTCACACCAAAACCTTCTGTACCTTTAACAACAACAAGCCCTGGTTCACACCAAAACCTTCTGTACCTTTAACAACAACAAGCCCTGGTTCACACCAAAACCTTCTGTACCTTTAACAACAACAAGCCCTGGTTCACACCAAAACCTTCTGTACCTTTAACAACAACAAGCCCTGGTTCACACCAAAACCTTCTGTACCTTTAACAACAACAAGCCCTGGTTCACACCAAAACCATCTGTACCTTTAACAACAACAAGCCCTGGTTCACACCAAAACCTTCTGTACCTTTAACAACAACAAGCCCTGATTCACACCAAAACCTTCTGTACCTTTAACAACAACAAGCCCTGGTTCTCTGCTAAACTCGGACAGCTTTGTCAGGCCAAAGAGGAAGCCTACAGGAGTGGAGATGCACCTTGTTGTTCTGGACTGCATCTGCTTTTAGTCTGCTTTTCTCCTTTGATTTTCTCAACAACTGTTCCCCCACGCACAATAGCCACCAGACCGCTGGATCCCAGGGTCCCCTATTATCACGAAGAAGCTGTTACTTCTGATACATGTCTTCAGGTGAATCATATGACAATAAACTGCACGTGTTCTTAAAGGTGACGATGATTTATGTTCTATTTCTGTAACATTCAATGCCTACAATGTTTTTCATCTACCAAATGTCCAGACCTTTAGTTCTGTATTGCCCCCTCAAACAAGTCTTTAAGTACACTGAGGGCCAGCGCAGAGTGCACTGCCTGTTACACTGCGACGGCATAGCAATTAAAGAAACAGTACATCTATTTTTTTGTATCAGTTGTGTCGCGGATCTGGACGGTTTCGTGCTTGTTTTCTTCACAACCATCTGGTGATCCCCGGAAATTATCTCGCGACCCCCTTGAGGATCCTGACTCCCAGGCGGAGAACCAATGAGATAAATACTTTATCGTCTCCTTGCGGAAAATTTTCTTGGACTCTGCTGCTGCATTTAAGGGCCCAGACACACCAAACCAACTAGTGGTGACGAAGGCCGACTGTTGCATCGTCTCACGTCGCCTGCCGTCTGGGCCAAAAAGTAGCACTTGAACACACCGCAAAGACTACAGCCGACAGCCAACTAGCATGTTTGTCCTGCACTGATTCACTAAGCTGAATAGCCAATCAGAGTGATCTCTCTCACTGACGGGCTCTGCCCATCCAACATGCTGAATTGGCTGAAAAGCTGCCGACAGGGGTCCGACTAGTGCCGACGGTGAGGGACACACCACAAAAACTAGGGTCACAGATGCTCACCGATGGCCCGATATTGGCCAATGGCTGACCGTCGGCCTGGTGTGTCAGGGCCCTTAATTTGTACACCACAAAGTACACAGGCACACAACACAATCATCCACATTCTATACATCCATACTCTCAAAGTGCCATATTACAAACAACATATTTCAAAGCTTGTCCCAAACATTTTAAGACATATTAAACACTAAAAACATGTTACCACAGCATTCCCCGACCAAACATGACTACGACCAAACATGACTACGACCAAATATGGTAGTGTGTGTGTGTGTTCATACGTATGTAATGTGAATGTATTGTGTGTCTCCTACCTTCCTGGCCAGTATCCTTCTCCTCTTCTTCTGGTCCTCAGAGCCATGGTGAGACTGGGCTCTGGTGAGACGTCTGTGTTGGTGGAACTTCATCATCATCATCAGGTTTCAAACAAAATAAACGATAAATGTTAAAAAGATTCATTGTCTTGGGGCGTCTCCATTGCCAAATGGTTACAGCACATAACACACGGCCACATGGTCACAACCGTCACGGGTTCAATTCCAGCCAGTGATCTTTGTTGCATGTCGTACCCCTCTCTCTGTCTCTCTCCCATTTCCTGTCTGCCTCTTCACTGTTGCTATCCAATAAAAGGTAAAAAAATGCCAATATATGGGTGTCCGGGTAGCGTAGCGGTCTATTTTGTTGCCTACCAACACAGATGGGGATCGCCGGTTCGAACCCCCGTGTTACCTCCGGCTTGGTCGGGCATCCCTAGACATAATTGGCCGTGTCTGCGGGTGGGAAGTCAGATGTGGGTATGTGTCCTGGTCGCTGCACTAGCGCCTCCTCTGGTTGGTCGGGGCGCCTGTTAAGGGGGGAGGGGGAACTGGGGGGGAATAGTGTGATCCTTCCATGCGCTACGTCCCCCTGGTGAAACTCCTCACTGTCAGGTGAAAAGAAGCGGTTGATGACTCCACATGTATCAGAGGAGGCATGTGGTAGTCTGCAGCCCTCCCCAGATTCCCAAGGGGGTGGAGCAGCGACCAGGATGGCTTGAAAGAGTGGGGTAATTGCAGCCCTCCCCGGATCGGCAGAGGGGGTGCAGCAGAGACCGGGACAGCTCGGAAGAGTGGGGTATTTGGCCAAATACCACTGGGGAGAAAAAGGCGGGGAAATCCCCCCCCCCCCAAAAAAAGCCTATATTATGTGTGTGAGGGCAGGACTCTAGCATGTAAGCTTATTATGAAATAAACTTTGACAATACAGCAGAGTCAAACTCATGATGTATTTTATAGAACAAGTCAAAGACGTAAAACGTGTCTTCACCCTTCTACCAACACTCAAGTGCTTCTCGGCAGTGCACATACAGCCTAGCCTCTCTTCCATCTGCATGTAGACACAAAGACTCAAACATACCACTCTCTGCTCCTCCTGCAGCCTCCTCTCCAGGCTCTCCTTGGCGGTCCTCAGCGCCTCCTTCAGTTTGGTGGGGATCTGCCCGGGTGGAGGGGGGTGGGGGTAGGTAAACACACAGATAGGAGGTTTACTTCAGTTGAATGACCTCTGGGTGTCTGACAGAATCATTGGCTTCTCAATGGACTTATCACATTCTGAATAATATTATATCCAGAGTCACACAGCCAGAGCCAGACAGCAGATCAGCTGCTACTTCTCACCATCTTTTTGCTCATATTCTCTGAAATGCTGCCCCCAAAAAGAATAACTAATGTGGGACACTTTAGTATGCAATATCTGTTAATATTCAATCTGTTTCAATAATCATAAAGACTTAAGTCAAAGTCATGGATGATTTGAAATTGCAGTGCTAAGATGCTCTTCCGTTTTTGTTGAGAGTCAGCACCACCGCTTGCCTGGGTAGTTTGAACTACTTGTGTGCAATATGGGAAATTATTTCACAAGCATGCCAATGCACTTGACATGGACTCTGCTTTCTCACTGGCTTCCGTTCCAACCTCCCGCTCAGGAAGTTGACAAGAAGTCAACTTTTGCAGCAAGAAGATAGCGGCGTACATCCGGCTTTTGTGCCACCGCAGCCAGTCTGCGCTCCTCAGAACCCTCCACTGTTTCACATAGACAGTGTATTGCATCTCCACACTTGCCGCTATTGAGCGCTGGTTGTGTGAATTGGACATTATACCTGTGTTGCAACGCTTAATACTTGGGGTATTACCACCTTTATCCACTAGAGGGGGTTTGACCCTCTACTGCATAGTGCCAACACCATGCTTCATAATGACTCATTAGAAATTTCTGTTGGAGTGAACCTTTAACACTTGATTGGATATTGACACCAAGTGAAGCAAAAGCATGGTTTTAAGTTCGTAATAACAGGAAACTGGTATTGTGCTTGTTGAATTCACCCCGCCAATGTTGCTCTGTGGCTATGGGTAAATAGCCCATCGTGACTAACCAACCGGTCATGCAGCCTGTGAAGACCTCTGGGAGGAGTTAGTTTTGGGATAAAAGAGGTACTTTAGGTTGCTGTCGGGGAAGGACCAGTAGCTCCTCTCACCTTAAACTGGAGCTTGTCAGCGTGCTCTAGCTGGACATCACTGAAGAGCCTGCAAAAAAAAGTCATACAGTCAACAAAGACATGCCGCCTTTTGAATGCAGCACTGCTGTTATTCAGTCCAAGAGCCAGAAAAAGTGAATGACATGATAGCCAATATACTTTCAGAAATTAGACACTGCAGTGTTAAATTTCTGTTTAGTTTGACACTAGGGACTTATCATTCAGCAGGTTGCAGGTGATTAGAGAGCCTGCTAGGTTTAAACCTAGTGCAGATGTGGAGTCAACTAGTTTAGTTAATGTGTCTTCTCAGGGAATTTCTCGTAGTGTGGATTATCAGACTGACAGCTTGGTCTATAACATTGAGACAGTCTCCTCTCCCTGCTATATTGCTCCCAAGCTCTCCTCTCCTAAACGTGTGAATCACAATAGTCTAATAATTATTCCTGCCACTGGTAGTGGTGAAATGTTCAATGAAGCACCGAATAACCTACAGAACCAAATATGTAATGTTACCAAAACTGTGACCACACATTGTTCAAAGCGTAGGTCTTCAAAATTGTCAACTAATAATACGATGTGTCGAATTCCAATTCATATTTCACCTACTGGTAGCTCTGAAGTTCTGCCTACTACTGATCACTTCCACAAGATGCTTAAATTTGGTTTCATAAATATCAGATCGTCTACCAAAGCCTTACTAATAAATGATCTGATTCTCGAACATAGTTTTGATATGATCGGGTTATGTGAAACATGGCTGAAACCAAATATTTGTATAGGAGCAGTGGGCAGCTGCAGCACCCAGGGACCAACTCCACTTCTACTTTCTATCACCTTTTCCTCCCACATTGCCTTAAATCAATGGAAATATACTTTATACTTTAATTCTCCTACTCCCCACCTGTAAATGATGAGACACACTCACACTAAATGTACTCAACATGACATGTGCTCTTCACTATGATATGTTTACTATGTAGCAAACGTACAACTACTTCATATAGTACTACTAGGATTACTATGTAGCAGGTGTACTAATACTACTTCGTATAGTACTACTATGGTATGATTACTATTTAGCGGTCTATGATGCCAGTTGGTAACAATCAAATATATCTGCTATATGTATGCTGTCTCTCTTTCTGGTAGGTTTGCATAGAAGTGTCTGCTGAATGAGTCAATGTAAATATATAAACTAGAGGATGAGAGAGAGAGACAGAAAGAGCGAGAGAGAGAGAGAGAGAGAGAGAGAGAGAGAGAGAGAGAGAGAGAGAGAGAGAGAGAGAGAGAATAATAATACCAATAACTACTGAGGCATCTGTGTGGGCAGTAACCTGGGGGAGGTTTTCTGCTGTATTCTTAATGCCCGAATACAGGCCTTCCTTACCGAACACAGTGTCTTGAGCAAGACACAGAATACTTCACTCAAGGGCGAGGGGTGAGACAGGGCTGCAGTTTGAGTCCGACCCTGTTCAATATCTACATCAAAGTTAGTGGTGTTACTGGAACAATCTGCAGCTCCTGGCCTCACCCTAAACAACACAGAAGTTAAATTCTTGCTCTGTGCAGATGACCTGGTGCTGCTATCACCCACAGAACAGGGTCTACAACAGCATCTGGATCTGCTAGAGAAATACTGTCAGAACTGGACGCTGACAGTAAACTTAAAAAAGACAAAAATGATGATCTTCCAGAAGAAGCCCAGGTGTCAGGAAAGTAGACACCTATTTACTCGAGGTCTTCTTCGGCAGTCCATTGAAAACGATGATGACTGTGATGCAATTTAAGTTCGGCAAGCACCCCTGTGGGCCATTAGGCCCGCATTAGAGCTACAAGATCGTCCACATTTGTCACAGATGAATGTTGAAACAATAAATATCCATTTCCATAAATAACAGATATCCAAAACAGATCACTTAAATTCTGGATGCACCTTAAATCAAGTCCCCACAACACACTGCAATCAATTTAAAGCATTCCAAATCCAAGAGCTAAGAAAGAGTCCCCTCAGGCAGCTGGTTGTGAAACTAACTGACCCCGTAACCAGTAACACAGATGAGTTTCAGACTAGCACTGCTAACCTACCACAGACTAGAGGAAACCACATCATCACACAATGCAACAACTCATATGTGGAACATTGGGACATAGAAACCAAATGAAAACACAAGTTAGAATGTTATGGGGCCCTGAGAAGAGAACACAAACTGGCTGACTGTCTGTCCACTGTCAGAGACAGTCAGCAGACACATCCTTACCAAATACAGGCTCACTGACCACAGTCTAGCCAGGGAAAAGGACAGACACACAACATCTTGGTTACCAAAAGAGCAAAGAATATGTGGTCACTGTACGGCAGGTGAGGTGGAGGCAGAGATGCACTTCCTGCTAAATTGTGAGAAATCCCAGAACATAAGAGAAAAACACCAGGAGAAATTTGAAAACCAGATTCCAAATGTTCTACTGCTGGATGAGAAAGAACAATGGCCACTTAATTTAGGGGAGGATCAAAGGTCACACCTTGCGGCACAGTATGTGTCAGAATGCTATAGCCCAACAGTCAGTGAGTGACCAAAACATTGTCAATTACTGTCAGTTGCTGTTCAAGTGCTGTTCTATGTTTCTGCCAGATCTATGTAATCCTTTTTCCATTTAAGTTATTTTATTTATCTTTTTTGTTTAATACTCTATTAACCTATTTCACTGTCACCTGCTTTGGCAACATTGTAATGAATGCAGTCATGCCAATAAAGCATCACTGAATTGAAGTGAATTAAATTGAGAGAGACAGAACGAGCGTGAGTAATAGACAGACAGACGGAGAGAGACAGAGACAGAGACAGACGGAGAGAGACAGAGACAGAGACAGACAGACAGACAGACAGACAGACAGAGAGACAGACAGAGAGACAAGAGAGAAAAAAGTGGCTCACGGTGTCTGGATGAGTTGGGATACTGTTGGCATTCCAGTTTTACACGCTTCAGTTGACAGAATGGACTGTAGCACTGATACTGACACACACAAACACACACACAGAGAGAGAGAGAGAGAGAGAGAGAGAGAGAGAGAGAGAGAGAGACAGTAAGTTTTTCAGTTAAGCTGTGGGCACAGTTTACTTTCATGACAGCTGGCTTGTGGTGGAGAATGGCATTACAGTTCCTAAAACATCATCTTCTCTAATATCTCAAGAACCATAGTGGCACAAATAATGACACTTGCATCACAAACAAATGCTCTGATCACATGGCGCACCAGCTTCACAAATGTGTGTGTGTGTGTGTGTTTACCTACCTACAGAAGGGTAGGGTACATCAGTGTAGTGGTCTACAGGGACTGTGTCTGGAGCTCGTGCGTAGACCATCTCGTAGAGTAAATGACCAAAGGAGTAAACGTCAATGCTCTCCATGGTCTGGAACAGAAACACCACACATTCACACGGCGTGTTAGCCCCACGCTAACATTTAACACAGCCTGTCTGCCCGCCCAAGTTTACATCAGGAAAGCTCTTCAGAGTAATACAGGCTGGAGTCAACTCTGTCATGAAGGCTTGCAGTGGGTGGTTTCTACACAACACCAAAACCAAAGGACGTGTGTCTAATTCCACTTAGATCCTGCAACAAGCAACAACAGACCAGAACAGGCAGGACAAGCTAGCTGAGACAGAAAGGTAGTAGACAGACAGTCCTCCAATAGAAATCAGGTTCTGTGATGGCTGTACAGTTTACTGAGACAAATAACAACAGAACCAGTAGCTCAGGAGGTGGAGCGAGTCGTCTGGTAACTGGAGGGCTGCCAGTTTGTTCCTCGGCTCCACCTGGTAAAAATGTGGAGGTGTCCCTGAACAAGACATCCAACCCCTAACTGCTCCCAATGAACTGCTTGTTACCTTGCATGGCTGACACCTCCATCTGTGTATGAGTGTGTGTCGGTGTTAATTAACTGTAAAGCACCTGAAGTGGCTGTTGCCACTAGAAAAGAGCTGTATAAAAATGTAGTCCATTTAATCTGACTCATTTACCTTGTCAAGTCAAATCCAGCCAGGGCTCAAACAGGGATGCATCATCGCACCCACCCTGTTTGCCATCTTTATTGCAGCCATACTCCACCTCATTGGTGAAGAGCTGCCACGGAGGATCTCAATCCTGTACAGAACTGATGGCAGGCTCTTCAACCTTAATACAAAGTCTGCAACGCCACCATCACGGAGCTTCAGTATGCAGACAACAACGCCATCGCAGCACACACCGCAGACCTCCAGGACACTCTGAATGCCTTTGCCAAGGCATACAGAGCCCTGGGTCTAGCATTAAACATCAAGAAGACCCGGGTCCTATATCAACCTCCACCCAACCAGCCATCAACCCAGCCCACCATAAAAGTGGACAATGAAATGAACTCCGGTGCCGCAGAGAAAAAGTGACAGCACCGCGAGAGAGAGCGAAACAGGCTCAACCACCACCACCAACCACCACCACTTTCCCCTGTCCACACTGCACCAAAGTATGTGGATCACGGATCGGCCCCTACAGCCATCTGAAGACCCACAAGCAAACAACCCAACCCAGAGGACAGTCAGTGACCACCGATGATGATGATGACACACTGAACATCTTCTGAAGAAGCTGAAACTTAGGATGGGTTTTTTATTTTAGAGCCAAGGCTTGTTTTAACATGTTAGCACAAAACAAACAAAACAAAACAAAACTTGTGCAGGCTACCTTTTCAAGTGTTTTGGACTACACTGATGTTATCTACATGCATGCTGCCTCTTGTATACTCCATCTTTCAGATTCTGCGTACCACAGCTCTCTACGATTTAGAACCAACCCTGGTCCCCGTACACGTCACTGTTCACTTTATGATTTGGTCGACTGGCCATCACTAAATCTACATAGACACCTTCATTTGCATATTTTTGTGTACAGGGCCATGTTAGGTAAACCCCACTTGGAAGAGATTTCAATCTCAAGGGACTTCCTGCTTAAAGGTTAAATAAATGAATAACAAAAACTGTATTAGTAATGTTCAAATACTAATCTTTCTGAACTGGGTGGTGTACATACATTAATCTTTTTGAACTGGGTGGTGCACATACATTAATCTTTTTGAACTGGGTGGTGTACATACATTAATCCTTTTGAACTGGGTGGTATACATACATTAATCTTTCTGAACTGGGTGGTGTACATACATTAATCCTTTTGAACTGGGTGGTATACATACATTAATCTTTCTGAACTGGGTGGTGTACATACATTAATCTTTTTGAACTGGGTGATGTACATACATTAATCTTTCTGAACTGGGTGGTGTACACACATTAATCTTTCTGAACTGGGTGGTGTACATACATTAATCTTTCTGAACTGGGTGATGTAGTTTTTGTAGAAGCTGGGGAGTCCTAGCAGGCTGTTCTCCATGTCCAGAAGTCTGCACATGTTCTCCTCTAGGACCACATTGGAGGCATGGAGGTGACCAAAGGCAAAACCTCTATCATGGAGGAACCTCAGCACCTGGACACACACACACACACACACACACACACACACACACACACACACACACACACACACACACACACACACACACACACACACACACACACGCCATACTTTTTATTCAGATTCAGACAACTTTATTTATCCCAGAAGGGGAGTTCAGTTCCACAATCTACCCACACCATACACACACTCACAATCTACCCACACCATACACAACTCACAGACAAGCGGCAATCAGCAGTATGTCAGAGACAACAGACAGATCAGTACATGGGCAAGAGTGCATGCAGACTCACACGAGGACCAGGCGAAGGACAAAAATTCACATACGTTAAAAGAATAGAATAATTAAATGGAGCATCCCAAGATGCATTGCATGTTACATTCCAACACAACATTCAGTGAATGTACAGACCCACAAGCCATGTGAAACACACACAAGGTATAAACCAACTATTATGGTGTAAAACAAAATAAAGCATTCATTTAAAATGACTACTCTCAGCATTTAACAGCCTGACAGCAGAAGGAATGAAGGATTTACAATAGCGATTTATTTTCCTAGGGGGCGCTTTATAGCGCCGGCCTGAGGACATTACAGTGATTTGACTGGACAGGACGTGGTCAGATTGGTAATAATTCCTTTTCTTTCTGGGCCACACGTTTCTCCCAGAGGGAGCACAAGTCTCCCTGCTGGACTCCGGTTATCTTGGAGCAGACCTGAACCATACTGTTTATACTGTTCCTGTCCTTCACAGTCCACCCGTTAAACCAACAAATAAAGGAAAACGTTAAAAGTCTTTCAATACATGACTGGTAGAACATACACGAGATGGTGTTACACACATCAAAGGAGCTCAGCTTCCACAGGAAGTGAATTTTTTCTTGTCCACGTTTCACAATCAAATCTGTGTTCACATCCAACTTGAGTTGGGAGTTGAACACGGTTCCCAAGTACTTCTAGTATAGTATAGTACTTATAAGTGTCAAGAATTAGAACATCCTCACCATGTATAGTGCTACCTTTGGATTTATCACTGTTCCTTCTAAAATCAATGATCAGTTCCTTAGTTTTTGACATGTTAAGGTCAGGGAAGTTATCATCGCACCAGTGAACAAAGGCAGGTAGGGCACAACCGTGATCTGACTCCGAACCCTAAAGAAGAGACAAAAGTGCGGTATGGTCAGAGAATTTCCCCAGGTAGCTACCCTCTTTAGAAGACCTGCAGCTGCCTGTATACAAAATAAAAAGCAGGGGGGGAAAGTAAGCAACCCTGCGGTGAGCCCCTGTTTGAGACCACGACATTGGACATAACTCCATTAACTAAAACCTGCTGGGTTCTGTCTGTTAAAAAGTTTAAAAGCAACATTAAAAGCTGATCAGGTAAATTAAATCAAGAAGCAAGCCACTCGATCAAAATGTGAGGTTGCATCTTTTCTAGAAGCCGAAGAGAAGTCAGCAAATACAAGTCTCACATGAGAACTGGGTTTCTCCAGGTGCTTCTATACTTTGTTGGGGATAAAGCGTTTTGTATCCTCCACACCCTTGCCAACTTGAACAACTTCATCTTTTAAAATTCTCAGTTTTTTATTCCAATGATGTACGTAAGTGCAACAGGTCTGAACTCACTTAGTTCCGTGGAATTTTTTGGTTTCGGAATAGGGATTATAGTGGAAGTTTTCCAGATTGATGGTAACTGGCAACAGTCGGCACACATCTGAAAGAATTTAGTAAAGACCGCCCTGAGCTGGTCAGCAAAGTAGCGCCTAGCGCGCCCACAGATGACATCGGGGCCAGCAGCCTTCCTTATGTTAATTTTCTTAAATAAGGCTGCGACACGTTCTTGAGATATCACCATTATTCTGAGGTACAAGGGACTCCCTCAACCTGGAAACACTATGAGTAAAATCAGACCTTTCAAAGCAGGAGAAAACGGAATTACAAGTGTTTGACAGATCAGCATCCTCCACTCCATTAACACTGATAAGTTGCTTGGTCTCACTTGCATATTTGTTAATGGAGGCCATTGATCTGATCCCTTGCCAGGCTGCTTTAAGGTCACCACTGCTACATTGCATTTCTATTTTTTTCCTATGCCTCATTTTGGCCTCAGCTATTTCATTCCTCACTTTTCTGGACACAGCCTTTTCTTGAGAGGATCGCCGATGTAAAAGATCCTTTTCTTTTTATTAATAATCGATTTGAGCTCTTTAGTTATCCAAGGTTTGTTATCTGGGTAAGTAACAACCTTTTTAGTTGGAATAACTGAGTCAACACAGAATGTGATGTAAGACGAGTGTTACGGCCACCAGACCGAGGGATGTAACAACGAGCTGGTGTCAGAAAGTTCATCAACATCATCACAAGCATCATAAAAACATTGCCAGGCAGTGCAATCAAAACATGGCTTAAGAGAGGAGACACTGTCCTCTGACCAGGTTTCTACTTGTTTCTCCCCACACTCTAGGCGCCTGAAGGAGGGTTTGTACATGAGCATAATATACATACTGTTGTGGTGCGAGACAGCAAAGGAAGGCATGGGCAAGGACTTGTAAGCACCGCACATTGAACCATAACACAGGTCTATTGTAGTGTTCTTTTGTGTGGTGGCACAAGTCACATCCTGTTCGTATATCCTCAGAGTCTTGTTTAAAATACAGTGGTTAAAATCTCCAAGGATAAACTTGGGGGCATCTGGGCAGATTGAATCGAGCCTGTGTGTTACATCGGCAATCAGTTGTGCAGTGGGGGATGCATTAGCTCGCAGATCAATGTACACTATCGTGAAGAACAACTGTTGAAATTCACGAGGCAAGCAGTAAGGATGGAGTGAGACTGACAACAGTTCAATGTCAGGAGTACATATCTAGGGCAGCACGGTGGCGCAGTGGTTAGCGCAGTCACCTCACAGCAAGAAAGTCCTGGGTTCGAGCCCTGGGGTAGTCCAACCTTGCGGATCGTCATCTATGTGGAGTTTGCATATTCTCCCAGTATCTGTGTGGGTTTCCTCCGGGGGCTCCGGTTTCCTCCCACAGTCCAAAGACATGTAGGTCAGGTGAATTAAAGACATGTAGGTCAGGTGAATCAGCTGTACTACATTGTCCCTAGGTATGAATGTGTGTGTGTGTGTGTGTGTGTGTGTGTGTGTGTGTGTGTGTGTGTGTGTGTGTGTGTGTGTGTGTGTTGGCCCTGTGATGGCCTGGTGGCCTGTCCAGGGTGTCTCCCCGCCTGCCACCCAATGACTGCTGGGATAGACTCCAGCATCCCCGCGACCCTGAGAGCAGGATAAGCGGTTCGGATAATGGATGGATGGAGTACATATAGATAAGCAGTACATGTCAGGTGTCCACTGACATGTACTGCTTATCTGATGATGTTCCGAGCCGCTCTCTTAGATCCTCTGGTGCTGGCCTGCTCAATGTCCCTAGAATGAACTACAAAAAGTATGGCGAAGCAGCATTTTGTTTTCATGCATCGACAGCTTGGAACAGACTCTCCCAACAAATAAGAGAAGCGTCCATAGATAGTTTTAAGAATCAGCTCAAGATCCATTTTTATGCTCTTGCTTTTAACTAATTCCACTTTATATTTCTTTTATTCTTATTTTTTATCTTGTACTGTGGTTTTATTTCTTGCCTTGTTTTATGTTTTTTGCCTAGGTCTGTGTTTTATTACTTTTAACTTATTTTATCTGTATTGTTGTTGAGTTTTATGGTTTCCCTTATTTTTAACGTAAAGCATTTTGAGCTGCATTTTATGTATGAAAGGTGCTATACAAATAAAGTTTATTATTATTATTTTTATTATTATTATATCTTCGCCTGAACCACAACGGTGCTACAGTACCTCTGGTTAATGAAAAAACACCACTCCCCCTCCTTGACTCTTCCCGGTAATCTCTGGTGACCAGTCCAGTTGAAATGGGCTACCAAACCCACTTATCGTCAGGTGCTCGTCCCAGTCCACTTCGCTGAGCCATGTGTCAGTAAAGGCAAGAAGGCAGGTTTCTTTTATTTCACATGTGTATTTGGCCCACGCCTCCAGCTCCTCTGCCTGATGCCTGCTAGACTGCACACTGGAGAGCAGGACTGTTGGCAATGGAGGAAGCCTGCAATGACGGTTGAGACTGAGGACTTTCAGTTTCTGGTGTACCCCTCCCCTTCTTCCTGTTTCCCATGAGAAGTCCGACGAGAAGTCTTTTTATCCGGACTGTAGGGTATGTACAGCTCCATCGGTATACTCGCCGGCACACCACTTTTCCTCGAGGTCTATAAAGAAAGGAGGAGCTCGCGGCTGAAAGTGACTCGACTCTCGGACCCACCATGATTTCCTTCCACGCCATGACAGAAGAAGGCCAGCGATAGCGTTATCACGCATAAAAGTGCAAAAAAACGGTGTAAACAACCTCATAGCCCACATACTGATCTCCGACATAAACTTCACACACGACACGTTAAAGAACAAATTAAAAACACTTAAAAAACGAATAACCGGCTAGGTAGACCGCTTCGGGTCGCACACCGAGAAGTGCCCCACAGCTCCTGACTTGTGGTCTGACTGCATCACCACATGTGCATACATGTGTTATACACGTGTGTGAGTGTGTGTGTACCTCTAGTATCTGTCTCCCATACTGTTTGATGTGATGGAGCTCAAGACCCTGGATCTTCCTCACCTTACTGTATT
The DNA here is from genome assembly GCA_022114975.2 of Lampris megalopsis. Lineage (NCBI taxonomy): Eukaryota > Metazoa > Chordata > Actinopteri > Lampriformes > Lampridae > Lampris > Lampris megalopsis. The sequence continues at coordinate 345,045 of JAJHIY020000622.1, read as the reverse complement.
TCTTCAGGAAGGAATCTTTTGCCTTCACCTGAGAAACAGACAGAGAGAAAAGAAAAAGAGAGACAGAGGGACAGAAACAAAGAAAGAAGGTTCATAGAAAGCCCCAGTGAGGTTTTGTTGAACCAAAACCTCACTGGGGCTCCGCTGGGATTCCCCAACACAGAGAGACTACAATGGTGACTGAGGGTTTAACAGCCAGTTTACTGATAACGAACAGGAATATCCAAAATAGAATTAAAGTTCAAAACAATAAGAGACGATCTGCAAAATGTGGTTGTGGGAGAAAACTTCATCTCCTCCATTCATGTCTTTGTTTCATCCAGACGTGATTACTGTAATGTTGTTTTCAGGTCTGCCACATTCTAGTACTAAAAGTCTTCAGATGGTTCAGAAGGCTGCTGCTAGAATCCTAACTTAAACTAGGAAATTTTACCATATTACACCAATTCTTGCCTCCCATCATTGGCTTCCTATCCATGTTAGATCAGAATACAAGGTGCTTCTGCTGACTTATAAAATCCTAAATGGGCTTGCTCCATCCTACCTGTCTGATCTCCTTAAACCTTACATGCCATCTCGAGCTGTTCGTTCTCAAAATACAGGGCTCCTGTGTGTACCCAAAGTTAAAAAGAAGTCAGCTGGTGGCAGGGCCTTTTCCTATCAGGCTCCATTCTTGTGGAATAACCTGCCTGCTGCCATCAGACAATCAGAGTCTGTTGAGTCTTTAAATCCAAACTTAAAACTCATCTTTTTGCCTTAGCTTACAATTAGTTGCCTTTAAGTTGAATGTTTCACAACCTGTACTGCGTGGTGGGTTGGTTTCTGTCTCAATGAATTTACCAACCACTGTTCTGCTGACACAGCATGGTGGTGCAGTGGTTAGTTTGGTCACCTCCCAGCAAGAAGGTCCTGGGTTCGAGCCCCGGGGTAGTCAAACCTTGGGGGTCATCCCGGGTTGTCCTCTGTATGGTGTTTGCATGTTCTCCCCATGTCTGCGTGGGTTTTCTTCCACAGTCCAAAGACAAGTAGGTCAGGTGAATTGGCCATACTAAAAAATTGTCCCTAGGCATGAATGTGTGTGTGTTGGCCCTGTGATGGCCTGGCAGTGTGTCCAGGGTGTCTCTCTGCCTGCCGCCCAATGACTGCTGGGATAGGCTTCGGCATCCCCATGACCCTGAAAGCAGGATAAGCGGTTCCGACAATGGATGGATGGATGTTCTACCGACAAGATTATAGAGTACAGATTATAGCGTACAGATTATAGAGTATGGATTATAGAGTACAGAGAATAATAATAATAATAATAAATCAATCTTATATAGCGCTTTTCTAATAATCAAAGTCGCTTTAGAATAAACGGGGTGAAACAAGACGACAGATAAACATAACACAGACATACAGGGGTGGATGGGAAGAGGGGCTACGAGAGGGAGAAGCATCAGCCACACACGATACCAGCAGTACTCTCCCACTTGGACACATACAAAAGGGAGAGAAAAACAAACATCATAAATCACAGATGACGTCTGAAGAGGTGAGTCCCGACCAATGACCTGAATGTGGGCAGCCTGCAGCAGTGTCCGATGCGCTTGGGGAGGGAGTTGAGGGAGGGGGCAGGTCGAGCGCACAGTCCCCAGCCTGCCCCAGACCAGATGTGGATGAGCGGAGGGGTGGGCACGAGAAGGCAATGGAGAAAAGGTGTGTCTTGAGACGGGATTGGAAGAGTGGGAGGGATACTGAGTCTATAATGATTTGGGGAAGTGAGTTCCAGAGCCTGGGAGCTGCTCTGGAGAAGGCTCGGTCACCAAAGCCGCGGAGGTTGGACCTGGGGGTAGAGAGAAGGGAGGCTGAGGTGGATCTGAGGGACCGAGAGGGTTGGTAGGGGGAGAGGAGATCGGTGAGGTATGGGGGAGCCAGTTTGTGAAGGGCTTTATAAGTAAGAACCAAGATTTTGTAATTGATCCGGTGGGAGATGGGTAGCCAGTGGAGGTCTTTTAGGACTGGGGTGATGTGGTGCCAGGATTTGGTGAAAGTTAAAAGTCGGGCAGATGCGTTCTGGACCAATTGGAGTCTCTTGATAGAGCTAGCACTGATGCCAAGGAGGAGTGAGTTGCAGTAATCAAGGCAGGAGGAGATGAAGACATGGATCAGTATCTCAGCAGCAGGGCGTGTGAGAGAGGATCTTATTTTTGCAATGTTGCGAAGGTGGTAGAAGCAGGATTTGACCATTTGGCGGATATGTGGCTCAAGGGAGAGGGTGGGATCAAGGATCACACCAAGGTTGCGTGCCTGAGAGGAAGGGGAGACAGTAGTGCCATCGATGGTGAGTGCAAGGTTGTTGATTTGGCTGAGAGTGGACTTGGAGCCAATGAAGAGGAGTTCAGTTTTGTCACTGTTGAGTTTGAGGAGGTTTTGCTGCATCCAGACTTTAATCTCAGACAGACAGGAGTGGATGTGAGAGGGGGGTGGATTGTGAGGGGATTTGGTGCCGAGGTATATCTGGGTGTCATCAGCATAACAGTGAAAGTCCAAGTTGAAATAGCGGAGAATCTGACCAAGAGGTAGGATGTAGATGATGAAAAGGAGTGGGCCGAGTACAGAACCTTGTGGAACACCTTGTGTAACTGTGGATGGAACAGAGGAGTGGTTGTGAAGTGAGATGAAGTGTGACCTGTTGGAGAGGTAAGACTGGAGCCAGCTGAATACGGTGCCTTCAATACCGACATCTTTCAATCTGGTGAGCAGGATGTTGTGGCTCACAGTATCGAAGGCGGAAACCAAGGTCAAGGAGGATGAGGATGTTAAGGGCTCCAGTATCAGCAGAGATGAGGAGGTCATTAAGTACTTTAAGGAGTGCAGTTTCAGTGCTGCGGAGTGGGCGAAAACCGAACTGGAGGGGTTCAAGTAGGTTGTTGGGAGTGTAGGTAGGTTTGGAGTTGTGTGGCGACAATGCGTTCCAGGGTTTTAGAAAGGAAGGGGAGATTGGAAATTGGCCGGTAGTGGCTGAGGCAGGAAGGATCAAGACCAGGTTTCTTGAGAATTGGGGTGACAGCTGCAGTTTTGTAGGCAGAGGGGACAGTTCCATGGGACAGTGAGGAATTGAAAAGTTTGGTGAGGTAGGGGCTTAGGGCAGGGAGGCATTTCTTCAGTAGGGGGGTGGGGAGGGGATCAAGGGAGCAGGTTGTGGATTTTAATGAGCTGATGAGTTCAGAGATAGTGGTAGGGGCAACTGGAACAAACCGGGAGAGGCGGCGATCAGGGGGAGGGGTAGGGAGGTCAAGAGGATTGGGGAGAAGAGGGGCCGGAATAGGTGCTGCTGAGTCAGACGCAGGGGACAGTGATTTGTTGATAGCGGCGATTTTGTCTGCAAAAAATTGGCGAAATGAGTTGCATTGTTCAGCAGTAGAGTTGGAGAGGGCACCGGCACGGGGCTTGAGGAGGTTGTTTACAGTGGAGAAGAGGGTGCGGGGTTGTTGTTGGAATCATTAATGATGGTGGAAAAATAGACAGACTTGGCGGCGGTGAGGGCCTCTTTGTAGGCAGAGAGGTGGAGGTTATGGGCTTCTTGATGTGCAGTGAGAGATGTTTTCTTGGCAAGTCGTTCCAGTTGGCGGGCAGTCTGTTTCATTGTGTGGAGCTCAGGTGTGAACCAGGGTGCAGAGGTGTTGAAGGAGACCGTGTCTGTTTTGAGAGGGGCCAGTGTGTTGAGGGAGGCAGACAGAGTGGCGTTGAGTTGATTGGTGAGATCATCAGGTAAGGTAGATGCTGGTTCCAGGGGGAGAGCAGATCAGAGAGTTGGAGGGGGTCAATAGATTTAGCATTGTGGAATGTTATTTCTCTGAGGAGGTGTGGCCGAGGAGTTGGGGATGGAATAGTGAACTGGATGAGATTATGGTCTGACAGAGGGAATGGAGATGGATGGATGTTGTGTATATTGACAGAGCAGACCAGGTCAAGGATATGGCCTTTGACATGGGTGGGGAAAGTGATGTGCTGGGTGAGGTTGAAATTGTCCAATAAGAGTGATGAATTCTGCCACCAGCTGACTTCTTTTTAACTTTGGGTACACACAGGAGCCCTGTATTATAGAGTATAGATTATAGAGTATAGATCATAGCATATAGAATATAGATTATAGAGTGATTATAGAGTACATAGTACAGATTATAGAGTGATTAGACTACAGAGTATAGATTATTGACTACTGCAAACTGTTGAATTCTCTCACGTCTTTTCTCTCTCTCTGAATGATGTCTCCTTTCTCTTCTGTGTGTGCGTGTGCTAATGCTGTGATGTGAGTCTCCCCTGTGTGCCGTCCATCCTCTTCCCACGTCTCCAAGGTGATGCTTGTCGCCACCTGGACACTGCTTGGCATCCTTTTCATCACATTCTTCATATATCTTATAAATTCCATTATAACTGTGTTATCCTATTTCAGTGGTGTATTGTGTAAGTTGTGTAAACACAACATCATGTCACGTTGTGCGTCTTGGGAGAGAGACCCTCCTCTGGTGCTCTCCCTGAGGTTTCTCCCTGTTAAAGGTTTTTGGGGAGTTGTTCCTTATCCGATGTGAGGGTCTAAGGACAGAATGTTGTGTTGCTGTAAAGCCCCCTGAGGCACATTTGTAATCCTGGGCTACACAAATACAACTGACTTGACTCTCTCCCTGTTTCTGGTGTGTCTTCATGGAATGATACACGGAAGAGCAACACAAGAGCCACACCCACACCCACACACACACACACACAGTACCTTGTAGATGTTGTCTCTCAGAGTTCCTTTGTCGTTAAAGGGTCTGATGACCAGAGCCGAGGACTCGTTGGTGCTTGCAAACAGCAAGGGGTAAATATACGGGTTCTGCAGGAGACAAGACACCACACCATCAGTCACCAGACCATCCCGTGTCTCTCACAAGGTGATCAGCTGCTCTGCTCACACTGGGTGAGTGTGTGTGTGTGTGTGTGTGTACATACAGACAGAGTGGTCAGGAGCTTCATGGCAGACTGCAGGTCTTTGTCTGACAGGAACATATCAGGACCCAGGTCCACCTGAACACACACACACACTTTACTGAGACTGCATGTAATGCATGTTTATCGTGTGTCGTGACTGCTGTGGAAACCAAAACCAAGTGTGATGTGGGGGTTAGTTCCCCTGATGCACACGGTTTATTCCCCTCACACTGCTGCTGAGAACCACAAAACTCATGACTGACATGTACTGCATCACAAACGGTCCCCTCACCCACACCCTCTGGTACCACTGCAGCTCTTCCATTGTGTCTGTAGGGATGCCTGACCAAGCTGGATGGGACACGGGGATTCAAACCGGTGATCCCCGTGTTGGTAGGCAACAGAATAGACCGCTACGCCACCCGGACGCCCTTTCACACAAAACTTAAACACATACTGAGTAGTATTCTGCAGCTTGTGGACTGTAAACAACCTGACAAGTTGTCCTCTGCTCCTTCACTCAGCGAGACGTACAGGCCACAACGTGACGTCACTTCTCACCCCCGTCTTCCTCCACGCCTGCCCCCGATGCCCTTCCCTCCACGCCTGCCCCGACGCCCTTCCCTCCACGCCTGGGCCCGACGCCCTTCCCTCCACGCCTGGCCCCGACGCCCTTCCCTCCACGCCTGCCCCCGACGCCCTTCCCTCCACGCCTGCCCCGACGCCCTTCCCTCCACGCCTGCCCCGACGCCCTCTGGGTGTGCAGCGACATCTGGTGGGCTCAGCTTTGTGCTGCATTAACATTTTTAGGTGCTGCGTCCACCTTTGTCTCAGTTGAGCTGTGATGACCTGACACACCCTGACTGCTGCAGTTTGAGAGGAGAGAGTCCTGCCCTGAAAAGCCCCGCTGCCGGCTGCAGGCACTGCCCGACAGCCCCTGAGCCTGATGTCCAGAAATACAGATACACAAACTGACACAGACTACCAAGCCACCATGTAATGACTGAGTGGGTGCATTTCTATAGACAACTTTCTACCACAAGTCTCAAACTCCAATCACCTGGGGGCCACTGGACCGGGGGTCTTATGGAGGAAGGCCGGTGCAATAGGCATGAAGTCTTTCTTTTTGTTTTTGGCCCCCCCCCCCCCCACTTTTATCTGGGCAATTACCCCACTCTTCCGAGCCGTCCCGGTCTCTGCTCCACCCCCTCTGCCAATCCGGGGAGGGCTGCAGACTACCACATGCCTCCTCCCTTACACGTGGAGTCACCAGCCGCTTCTTTTCACCTGACAGTGAGGAGTTTCACCAAGGGGACGTAGCGCGTGGGAGGATCACGCTATTCCCCCCCAGTTCCCCCTCCCCCCGAACAGGCGCCCCGACTGACCAGAGGAGGCGCTAGTGCAGCGACCAGGACACATACCCACATCCAGCTTTCTACCCGCAGACACGGCCAACTGTGTCTGTAGGGACGCCCGACCAACCCGGAGGTAACAGGGATTCAAACCGGCGATCCCCGTGTTGGTAGGCAACAGAATAGAATGCCACACCCCCTGGACACCCAAGTCAAGCCAATTTTATTTGTATAGCCCAATATCACAAATTTGCCTCAAGGGGCTTTACAGCACAAAAAAAAAAAATTCTGTGGGACTACATAAGCGCCACATGGTTTTATTACTATTTCACGTTTTCAGAGTTTTCACATGAATAGGTAACTATGCACAGGCCTACATGTTCAGCCTACTTCTTGCCAGAAATCTGGCACTTCTTCTGCTGACACAGGTGAGGCACATTTGCTTTCAGGGACTGGGCAGTGGACACCCTGAGGACAGCCTGGACATGTTCACTGGTCAGTGTGGACCTGTGCTCTGATTTATTAAAGTTCATCGTGGAGAACAGTTCCTCACACGGGTGAGTGCTGCAGAACAGACACATGACCTGCCTGAACAGGTTGGACAACTGTGGGACTGTTTTGGGAAGCTCTCTGTCTGAGAAACTGTCCAAGCATCTCCTGCTCTCCTTGTGCCTCTCTGAACGCTGCCCTGAGCTCAGTGCTGCGCTGCAGGTCTGTGAGCTCCATGTGAAACGTGTTGGAGCACCATCCTCGTCACAGCAGGAGGTCTGCAGGTACCTGGAGAGTGGTGCTGTGAGTCTTCACATCAGAAAAGCTCAAACTCCTGCTGCAGACCGTCAGTGGCAGTCACAGACTCATCAGCATGGACTCTGGCACCATCACCAATAGCTGACTGGCATGTTGGGAAGTGGACACATCTTTTCTCTGTGAGCTGTTTTCCATAATCTGAGTTTCACAGAGCGGCTTTCACACTATCAGATGCTGCAGGGACAAGCTGGTCCGGCCCTGCAGGTTCACATTAAGAGTGTTAAGTGCCTGTGTGGTATCAACTAAGAAAGCTGCATCCATGAGCCATGAGGGATTATCAAGCTCAGGAACATGTAGCCTGCCTTCTTTCATGAATTCTCTGATTGCCTCCTGAGTTCAAAACACCGTTTCAGGACACTGCCCCTGCTCAACCAGCGCACTCCTGTGAAGTACAACACATCTCCATATGCTGCATCTACTTCCTCCACAAACACACACGACTGACCGGGCTGTAAACCTCCTATCTGATGTGATTCATGCATTTCACCACAACAGTCACAACACTGTCACATCTCAAGCACCTGCTGCAGAGTGCCTGCTGGTGAATGATGCAGTGCAATGCAGGGTCTGAAATTAACTTTTTGGCTTACCGGCCAAGGGGACTGGTAGATGAAAAAAATATACCAGCCAAGCATACTTTTTACCAGCCAAAATAATTAGTGGCCTTTTTTGTGCCATACATACGTTTTCAGTACATATCAGTGAGAGAATAAGGTATTGTGTTGAATAAAAGCTTTTAAAAATGTGACAAGAGCAGATCTGAAGCAGAAATATTTTTATGTAAAATTAGTCAATGGTTAAACGATTAAATGTTACAAGTATGATTTAATGTTTTCTTTGCAGTATTATTATAACTACTGGAGTGCTCCACATGCCCATCCCTAGTCCCAGACTACTTCCCACTCTACAGCAGCCACCCTCTTTGCAGCATCCATGAAGTCTGGCCTCCTGCTCCTGACAGAGTCTTGGTGCCACAGATCAACAGCACTGGTTGGGTCCTACTCCCTGATCTTGGGAGATGACAGCTGCACCATCAGTAGATCCCAGAGTGTGTCCGAGTTGAGGTTGAACCGCCAATCAGTTTTAACCTGTTTCACGGTGTTGAAGCTAGCACACAAGAAACGTTAGTGCAAGCTAGGTGTCACATACTAGTAGTGTTACCAACATTCTATCCCAGGAAAACGGGACAGGAGGGACAGGAGGGCGGAGGTAATCAAGAAAAAATTGCCAGAGTAACAGCCTACATGACACTTTGTATAGGTAGCCCAGAGCCTTATGTAGTAATAATAATAATAAGAAGAAGAAGAACTTGCTAATGCTAGATGCACCTTTAGCTTGTGTAGTGCTCTTGTGCATGGCGGCATGTTGTTTCACGTCATTTTCTCCTCCGTGGCTGATCAAAAACTCTCAACGACACAGGTTGCAGAAAACTCGCCAAATCGCCACTGACAGGTTTAACCTAGTTATATATAGACCCTTTTACAGCTGGTAAACAGTGATCACGTGATTTTGCTGCCAAAATGCGCGCGCATACTATGCGTGATGTAGGTCATAAGAGGGTCTCTACTTCTCTCCCCACTGCTTATTGTATGTACACAATCTTTTCTTTTTCGGAGGGCCCGAATCGCCATCTACACTTGCACTCATTTTTCCCAACAGGGTCGGAGAGGAAGAGACGAGTAAGTTACACATACGAGCCAGGTAGTTTAAAATGATGCTTCTTTCCAACTGAGCGCCACCCATCGGTATTCCCACGCAGCACACATAGGCCAGATTTAAAGGCAGTATATGTGTATATATAAAATATTTTTTAAATCATTCAGATATGGGACAAATGTCGTCCCATATGGGACGAACCACTTTTGATCTAAATACGAGGCGTCCCGGCTAATACGGGACAGTTGGCAACTCTTTATACTAGTGCTAGCTGGCTAACATTAGCTACAGCCAGCACGTTGTTTACGCTATCTAAGGATATTTTGAGATGACAACTAAATTCACTTACTCGCACATCCATTCGAAGTCAGAGAGTGGTCTTGCCTTCTTGCCGATGGCCTGCACAGTCCTAAACCTGTTCTGCATTCTCATGCTGGTCTGCTCGGACACGGCTATTAGCGCCTTTACGGAGGATGTTGTGAGGACAGGCTCCGACTGAGCCCGAGAGGCCTTCATACAGGTAATGTGACATCTGGAGGTCTCATCTTCCTTGGTGTTTTCTACCTTCATCATCTTGTTACCGATGACTAATGAACTGCTACGGTTTTTGGCATCCTGGCGACAGACGGAGCAACTCCTTATCACGGTCTGTGTGTTATACTCCAGCCAGCCTCTCGCACCTCCTTTATCGCCATACCTCCACTTCTCACTAAACTTTCTTTTTTTTGGTTTGGTGGTGATGGTGGCTTCTTCCTCCTCTTCGGGGCATGGTTGTCTTTCTGATGGTGGTTTTGCGCCTTCTAAATATCACCACGTAACTGGTGTTGCTGGCTAACGTTAGTTAAAAGAATAGAGTAGGCTAGTACCGAGTTTGACGGGTGCTGTTGTCGTTGTCTCTTTCGAGTGTGTGTGTAATGTTACCCGCCAGTAGCGCCTAGCAACATTCTAATGCACTTTGATTGGTTAGTTTCTGTTATTGTTGTTGCTATGTTATTGTTCTAATGCACTTTGACTGGTTAATTTCTGTTATTGTTGCTGCTATGTTATTGCTTAATTTCAGACCCTGGTGCAATGCATTGTGGTATCTACATTCTCTTCTTGCAACTTTCTTTGAATCAGTGCTACAAGACCATTTTGTCTTCCTGTCATTGACAGGGCACCATCAGTGGTGATTCCAGCCAGTTTATTCCAGGGTGGACCAGCACCCTCAATTTATTTCAGGGTAGACCAGCAATCTCAATTTATTCAAGGGTAGACCAGCACCCTCACTTTATTCCAGGGTGGACCAGCACCCTCAATTTATTCCAAGGTAGACCAGCACCCTCACTTTATTCCAGGGTAGACCAGCACCCTCAATTTATTCCAGGGCAGACCAGCACCCTCAATTTATTCCAGGGCAGACCAGCACCCTCAATTTATTCCAGGGTAGACCAGCACCCTCACTTTATTCCAGGGTAGACCAGCACCCTCACTTTATTCCAGGGTAGACCAGCACCCTCAATTTATTCCGGGGTAGACCAGCACCCTCAGTTGCATTGCACAGCACCTGAAATATGTCTTCGGCTGTAGTCTTTCCCTGCACTGGATATAAAGTTAGCAGTTCTTCTGTTAACTCAAAACGTCATTGATACCCCTTACAAATATACTGCGTAGGGCGTTGTCCTTTACATCTGTGCTTTCATCAAGTGCCAAAGAATAGTGCACGACATCGTTTGCTTTAGTGCCCAACTGTTTTGTTTATAAGGGTGGGGACACCGGCGGTCACTTTATTGTTTATAAAGGTGGGACTCCTGCAGTCACTGTATTGTTTATAAGGGTGGGACACCTGCAGTCAGGTGAGATTGAGGAGCTCACTTAGATGATGATGAAACATGTCTGTCAGTAGACATGTCCAGATGAACTGATTCACACTCCTGGGATGTTCTTACCTGCATTATTGAGCATGCATCAAGACACAAACGTTTAACAAACAAACAAAAAAAAAATCCTGAAGTACTATGCCAAATGAATATGCGGTCTGGATCTCTTATTAAATCTAAAACATAACACAGGCTGCACAAAACTGCCTCGCGGCCTGGATGTGGCCTTCGGGCCTGTAGTTTGAAACCCCTGGTTTGCACAGTTTCAGGGGGGAATCCTACTCAGTATGCCTTTAATTTGGTGAACAAGAACAACAATATAGATGTTAACAACAACAACCTGAAATTGCTCCACTCCATAGGTAGGTCACCGATCAAAGGTAAGTATTAGCTGGTAGAAATCCAGCTGCTGATCACTGTGACATCATCAGGGGTCAAAGGTCACATTGATGCTACACTCACCCAGCTCAGCAGTTGTCTCTCTTTCGGCAGCTCTCGGTTTTTCATTAAGAAATATTTCTTCCTGATTCGCCAACCTAAAAACAAGAGCAACACTTTTCCCTCAGTTAAATGAGGACCGGGATCGAGATTTATCTTAAGGCTCAACATCACAAACACATCGACAGCTGCTCATGAAGTCTGCAGGCTCACCAATGTCTTTCAGAGGCTCAACCAACTCCCACTTCGGGTCTGACCTGAAAAACATGGAGACCTGCTGCAGAGCGATCTCTGGATGGATAGATATAGAGATGGACAGACAGAGAGAGAGAGAGAGAAAGAAAATAAGCATACATTTCTACAGTACAACAGCCTCTGGAAGGATTTGGTTTTCAGCTATTTAGAATTTATCAGGATGAGAGCGAGATGACCAGTCTCATAAGTAAAGTTCGGTTACTAGACTTGAATTGATGACAGACCCCGACCTATTCTGTTTTTTTTTAAATTTCCCCTTTTTTTCTCCCCAATTGTATTTGGCCAATTACCCCACTCTTACGAGCCGTCCCAGTCGCTGCTCCACCCCCCCTGCTGATCCAGGGAGGGCTGCAGACTACCACATGCCCCCTGCGATACATGTGGAGTCACCAGCTACTTCTTTTCACCTGACAGTGAGGAGTTTCACCAAGGGGATGTGGCACGTGGGAGGATCACACTATTCCCCCAGTTCCCCCTCCCCCCTGAACAGGTGCCCCGACCCACCAGAGGAGGCACTAGTGCAGCGACCAGGACACATACCTACATCCTGCTTCCCACCCACAGACACGGCCAATTGTGTCTGTAGGAACACCTGACCAAGCCGGCGGTAACACAGGGATTCAAACTGGCGATCCCCGTGTGGGTACACTGACCTGTTCTTAAAAGAGAAAATCTGCTATAAACTGAGAATGTTCTGAGGGCAGATTTTACAAATCATTTCAAGTTTCTCATATGCGACAGTTACACACAACACAGCCAGTGACACAGAATATTACTTTCTAGATATCAAACATCAAAAGTTGATATGTAGATATCAAACATATAAAAAGTTGATATCTGGATATCAAACATATAAAAAGTTGATATCTGAATATGAAACATAAAAGTTGATATCTAGATATCAAACATAAAAAGTGGATATCTAGATATCAAACATAAAAAGTTGATATCTAGATATCAAACATATAAAAAGTTGATATCTAGATATCAAACATAAAAAGTTGATATCTGGATATCAAACATATAAAGGTTGATATCTGGATATCAAACATATAAAAAGTGGATATCTAGATATCAAACATATAAAAAGTTGATATCTAGATATCAAACATAAAAAGTTGATATCTAGATATCAAACATAAAAAGTGGATATCTAGATATCAAACATAAAAAGTTGATATCTGGATATCAGACATATAAAAAGTTGATATCTGGATATGAAACATAAAAGTTGATATCTGGATATCAAACATATAAAGGTTGATATCTGGATATCAAACATATAAAAAGTTGATATCTAGATATCAAACATAAAAAGTTGATATCTAGATATCAGACATATAAAAAGTTGATATCCGGATATCAAACATATAAAGGTTGATATCTAGATATCAAACATATAAAAAGGTAAAACAAATAATGGGATAAAAATGAATAAGTTATGGTAAATCACAGTATGAACAGACAGAGTTTTGGACCTGTATAGTTGGCACTGTAGTTGTTTGGGTCAAGAAACTTCTTGACCAGCTCACAGGTGGACAGCAGGGGATGCTGGGTAATGGAGTCCAGGTACGCCTGTAGTCCCTTCTGCCTCTCAGCTATGAACTCCCGGTCCATGTTCCCGATCAGCTTCTTAGGAGGGAGAGAGAGGCTGACCCCTGACACCTGGAGACATGTGATTTTCAGAAGCACATTTATTCACTTCACATTCCAGTCTAGCAGCTGATATTCAGACACGTTCATCTAATGCCCTTTTCCACCACATGGTACCGACTCGACTGGCAGAGTGTCGTTTTCCATCACCGTAACAGCACCCCTCAGTGTAGCTGGTCTGCACTGATTTTGATACCCGCTCCAGTTTTTCTGGAACCTCGACAAAGGTGGTACCAGAAAAGTGGTAACAGTTACTAAATGCCAGTACTTTCCAGTAATGGAAAAAGAAAAAGTCAAGTGGAGTGGAGCCGGTACCGTGGAGTGGAAAAGGTCGAGTCCAGTTGAGCCGGTACCGTGGAGTGGAAAAGGTCGAGTCCAGTTGAGCCGGTACCGTGTAGTGGAAAAGGTCGAGTGGAGTGGAGCCGGTACCGTGTAGTGGAAAAGGTCGAGTCGAGTAGAGCCGGTACCGTGTAGTGGAAAAGGTCGAGTCGTGTTGAGCCGGTACCGTGTAGTGGAAAAGGTCGAGTCGTGTTGAGCCGGTACCGTGTAGTGGAAAAGGTCGAGTCGTGTTGAGCTGGTACCATGGAGTGGAAAAGGTCGAGTGGAGTGGAGCCGGTACCGTGGAGTGGAAAAGGTCGAGTCCAGTTGAGCTGGTACCGTGGAGTGGAAAGGTCGAGTGGAGTGGAGTCGGTACCGTGGAGTGGAAAAGGTCGAGTCCAGTTGAGCTGGTACCGTGGAGTGGAAAGGTCGAGTGGAGTGGAGCCGGTACCGTGTAGTGGAAAAGGTCGAGTGGAGTGGAGCCGGTACCGTGGAGTGGAAAAGGTCGAGTGGAGTGGAGCCGGTACCGTGGAGTGGAAAAGGTCGAGTGGAGTGGAGCCGGTACCGTGGAGTGGAAAAGGTCGAGTCCAGTTGAGCTGGTACCGTGTAGTGGAAAAGGTCGAGTGGAGTGTAGTCGGTATTGTGTAGTGGAAAAGGTCGAGTGGAGTGGAGCCGGTACCGTGGAGTGGAAAAGGTCGAGTGGAGTGGAGCCGGTACCGTGGAGTGGAAAAGGTCGAGTGGAGTGGAGCCGGTACCGTGGAGTGGAAAAGGTCGAGTGGAGAGTAGTCGGTATTGTGTAGTGGAAAAGGTCGAGTGGAGTGTAGTCGGTACCGTGGAGTGGAAAAGGTCGAGTGGAGTGGAGTCGGTACCATGGAGTGGAAAAGGTCGAGTCGTGTTGAGCCGGTACTATGTAGTGGAAAAGGACGAGTGGAGTGTAGCCGGTACCGTGTAGGGGAAAAGGTCAAGTGGAGTGGAGCCGGTACTGTGTAATGGAAAAGGTCGAGTGGAGTGGAGCCGGTACCGTGTAGTGGAAAAGGTCGAGTCCACTTGAGCCGGTACCGTGTAGTGGAAAAGGTCGAGTGGAGTGGAGCCGGTACCGTGTAGTGGAAAAGGTCGAGTCCACTTGAGCTGGTACCGTGTAGTGGAAAAGGTCGAGTGGAGTGGAGCCGGTACCGTGGAGTGGAAAAGGTCGAGTGGAGTGGAGCCGGTACCGTGGAGTGGAAAAGGTCGAGTGGAGTGGAGCCGGTACCGTGGAGTGGAAAAGGTCGAGTGGAGTGTAGTCGGTACCGTGTAGTGGAAAAGGTCGAGTGGAGTGGAGCCGGTACCGTGGAGTGGAAAAGGTCGAGTGGAGTGGAGCCGGTACCGTGTAGTGGAAAAGGTCGAGTCCAGTGTAGTCGGTACCGTGGAGTGGAAAAGGTCGAGTGGAGTTGAGCCGGTACCGTGGAGTGGAAAAGGTCGAGTGGAGTGGAGCCGGTACCGTGGAGTGGAAAAGGTCGAGTGGAGTGTAGCCGGTACCGTGGAGTGGAAAAGGTCGAGTCCAGTTGAGCCGGTACCGTGGAGTGGAAAAGGGGCAATACTAATTTCCAGCTCATCAAATGAAAGAACAGTGTGAGGACGAGTCTCGCTGAGTAGTTTCAACACTTCGTTTAAACTACAAACAGGTTTTCATACTCCAGTCAACTCCACTCGTACAGCTACACAACGTGCTGTCCTTACACCCTCACATGGGATAAGGAACACCTCCCTAAAACCTTTAACAGGGAGAACCAACAGGAAGGAAGCTCAGGGGGAGCACCAGAGGAGGATCTCTCTCCCAAGACGCACAACGTGACATGATGTTGTGTTTACACACTTTACACAATGAATACATGAACCATAAGTCAACAACACAGCCAGGACTTTCCCTCGTTACACAGGTTAGAAAAAACATCTCCCATGGAGCACAATACTCCCCCTACTGCCAGTTTAAGGAGCACAATACTCCCCCTACTGCCGGTTTAAGGAGCACAATACTCCCCCTACTGCCAGTTTAAGGAGCACAATACTCCCCCTACTGCCGGTTTAAGGAGCACAATACTCCCCCTACTGCCAGTTTAAGGAGCACAATACTCCCCCTACTGCCGGTTTAAGGAGCACAATACTCCCCCTACTGCCGGTTTAAGGAGCACAATACTCCCCCTACTGCCGGTTTAAGGAGCACAATACTCCCCCTACTGCCGGTTTAAGGAGCACAATACTCCCCCTACTGCCAGTTTAAGGAGCACAATACTCCCCCTACTGCCGGTTTAAGGAGCACAATACTCCCCCTACTGCCGGTTTAAGGAGCACAATACTCCCCCTACTGCCGATTTAAGGAGAACAATACTCCCCCTACTGCCGGTTTAAGGAGCATAATACTCCCCCTACTGCCGGTTTAAGGAGCATAATACTCCCCCTACTGCCGGTTTAAGGAGCATAATACTCCCCCTACTGCCGGTTTAAGGAGCATAATACTCCCCCTACTGCCAGTTTAAGGAGCATAATACTCCCCCTACTGCCAGTTTAAGGAGAACAATACTCCCCTACTGCCAGTTTAAGGAGCACAATACTCCCCCTACTGCCAGTTTAAGGAGCACAATACTCCTCGTACTGCCGATTTAAGGAGAACAATACTCCCCCTACTGCCGGTTTAAGGAGCACAATACTCCCCCTACTGCCGATTTAAGGAGAACAATACTCCCCTACTGCCAGTTTAAGGAGCACAATACTCCCCCTACTGCCCGTTTAAGGAGCACAATACTCCCCCTACTGCCCGTTTAAGGAGCACAATACTCCCCCTACTGCCGGTTTAAGGAGCACAATACTCCCCCTACTGCCGGTTTAAGGAGCATAATACTCCCCCTACTGCCGGTTTAAGGAGCATAATACTCCCCCTACTGCCGGTTTAAGGAGCATAATACTCCCCCTACTGCCGGTTTAAGGAGCATAATACTCCCCCTACTGCCGGTTTAAGGAGCACAATACTCCCCCTACTGCCAGTTTAAGGAGAACAATACTCCCCTACTGCCAGTTTAAGGAGCACAATACTCCCCCCTACTGCCAGTTTAAGGAGCACAATACTCCCCGTACTGCCGGTTTAAGGAGCACAATACTCCCCCTACTGCCGGTTTAAGGAGCATAATACTCCCCCTACTGCCGGTTTAAGGAGCATAATACTCCCCCTACTGCCAGTTTAAGGAGCACAATACTCCCCCTACTGCCAGTTTAAGGAGCACAATACTCCCCGTACTGCCGGTTTAAGGAGCACAATACTCCCCCTACTGCCGGTTTAAGGAGCACAATACTCCCCCACTGCCAGTTTAAGGAGCACAATACTCCCCCTACTGCCAGTTTAAGGAGCACAATACTCCCCCTACTGCCAGTTTAAGGAGCACAATACTCCCCCTACTGCCAGTTTAAGGAGCACAATACTCCCCCTACTGCCCGTTTAAGGAGCACAATAATCCCCCTACTGCCTGTTTACGGAGCACAATAATCCCCCTACTGCCGGTTTAAGGCGGAAAGCCTCTAAACCTCTTTGCGTGTGTGTGTGTGTGTCAAGTCAAGTCAGTTTTGTGTGTGTGTGTGTGTGTGTGTGTGTGTGTGAAGTCAAGTCAGTTTTGTGTGTGTGTGTGTGTGTGTGTGTGTGTGTGTGTGTGTGTGTGTGTGTGTGTGTGTGTGAAGTCAAGTCAGTTTTGTGTGTGTGTGTGTGTGTGTGTGTGTGTGTGTGTGTGTGTGTGTGTGTGTTATGAGAACAGCGTGTATGCCAGTGAGTGTGGGACAGGATATGAATGTGTGAAAGTTCAGCAGAAAGCTTTTTACTTCCTGTTGAACCTTGAACATTCTCTGAGACCAAGTCCATGTTTTTCAGGGTTTTGTGTTGTTTTTTTTTTTTTTTTGTCGTCACAGCTCCAGAAAAAAACATTTGGATGAGATATGCAGAGAAATGTGATGTTGGTTTTCAGTGTGAACACAGCCTGGCTGACTTTAACAAGTAAACCTGCTGCTGGTGAGCTGCACGTGATGCTGCACTGCCCTGTCCACGTGGATGCGGTACATTTAACCACTACCATGATAATAATATTATACTTAAGCACTACCATGATAATAATATTATATTTAACCATTAATATGACAATTATATCATATTTAACCAATAATATAACAATAATATTATTATATTTAACCACTACCATGATAATAATATTATACTTAACTACTACCATGATAATATTATATTTAACCATTAATATGACAATTATATCATATTTAACCACTACCATGATAATAATAGTATACTTAACCACTACCATGATAATAATATTATACTTAACCACTACCACGATAATAATATTATATTTAACCATTAAAATGACAATTATATCATATTTACCCAATAACATGACAATAATATTATATTTAACCACTACCATGATAATAATATTATACTTAACCACTACCATGATAATAATATTATATTTAACCATTAACATGACAATAATATTATATTTAACCACTACCATGATAATATTATATTTAACCATTAACATGACAATTATATTATATTTAACCACTACCATGATAATAATATTATATTTAACCACTACCATGATAATAATATTATATTTAACCAATAACATGACAATTATATTATATTTAACCACTACCATGACAATAATATTATATTTAACCATTAACATGACAACAATATTATATTTAACCAATAACATGACAATAATACATTTAACCATTAACATGATAATAATATATTTAACCACTACCATGTTAATGATATTATATTTAACCATTAACATGATAATAACATATTTAACCATTATGACAATAATATTATATTTAACTACTAACATGATAATATTATATTTAACCGCTACCATGATAATATTATATTTAACCATTAACATGATAATAATATTATATTTGACCACTACCATGATAATATTATATTTGACCATTAACATGATAATAATATTATATTTAACCGCTACCATGATAATAATATTACATTTAACCATTAACATGACAATAATATTATATTTAACCATTAACATGATAATAACATTATATTTAACCATTAACATGAAAATAATATTATATTTAACCATTACCATGATAATAATATTATATTTAACCAGTATCATAATCATATTATGTTCAACCATTAACATGATAATATTGTATTTAACTATTAACATGGTAATAATATGATATTTAACCATTAACATGATAATATTATATTTAACATTACCATGACAATATTTAACCATTAACATAATATTATATTTAACCATTAACATGATATTATTTTAACCACTACCATGATAATATTATATTTAACCATTAACATGATCACATTATATTTAACCATTCAAATAATATTATATTTAACATTACCACGATATTATATTTAACCATTAACATGATAATAATCTTATATTTAACCATTAACACGATAATATTATATTCAACAATTAACATGATATTATATTTAACATTACCATGATATTAATATTATATTTAAGCACTATCATGATCATAATATTAAATTTAACCACTACCATGATAATATTATATCTAACCATTAACATGATAATATTATATTGAACCATTAACACGATAATATTATATTCAACAATTAACATGATATTATATTTAACATTACCATGATATTAATATTATACTGAACCATTAAAATGATATTATATTTAACCATTAACATGATCATAATATTATATTTAACCATTACCATGACAATAATATTATATTTAAACCATTACCATGATAATATTATATTGAACCATTGGCATGATAATAATATTATATTGAACCATTACCATGATCATAGTATTATATTTAACCATTAACATGATAATAATATTATATTAAACCATTACCATGATCGTAATATTATATTTAACCATTAAGATGATCATAATATTATATTGAACCATTACCATTATCATAAATTATATTTAACAATTAACATGATCATAATATTCTACTGAACCATTAACATGATAATACTATATTTAACATTACCATGATCATAATATTATACTGAACCACTGACATGATAATAATATTATACTGATCCATTATCATGATAATGCTATATTTAACCATTAACATGATCATAATATTATACTGAACCATTACCATGACAACAATATTATATTTAACCATTAACATAATCATAATATTGTACTGAACCATTGACATGATATTAATATTATACTGATCCATTACCATGATAATGCTATATTTAACCATTAAGATGATAATAATATTATACCGAACCATTAACATGATAA
Source organism: Lampris megalopsis (assembly GCA_022114975.2). Taxonomy (NCBI): domain Eukaryota; kingdom Metazoa; phylum Chordata; class Actinopteri; order Lampriformes; family Lampridae; genus Lampris; species Lampris megalopsis. The sequence goes on along the minus strand of JAJHIY020000622.1, from coordinate 325,407 downwards.
TAATATTTAAGATTAACATGATCATAACTGAGTGGCTGTTGCAGCTATAGAAGCGCTATATAAAATGCAACTTGATTGATTGATAATATTATATTGAACCATTACCATGATAATAATATATTTAACCATTAACATAATCATAATATTGTACTGAACCATTGACATGATATTAATATTATACTGATCCAATACCATGATAATGCTATATTTAACCATTAAGATGATAATAATATTATACTGAACCATTAACATGATAATAATATTTAAGATTAACATGATCATAACTGAGTGGCTGTTGCAGCTATAGAAGCGCTATATAAAATGCAACTTGATTGATTGATAACATTATATTGAACCATTACCATGATAATAATATTATATTTAACATTAACATGATAATAATATTATATTTAACCGTTAACATGATCATATTACATAAACATTAACATATTTAACATTAACATGATAATACCATATTTAACCTTTACCATGATCAATAATATATTTAACCATTAACATAACCATATAATTATACTGAACCATTACCATGATAATGTTATATTTAACCATTAACACGATCATAATATTATATTTAACATTAACATGATAATAACATTATATTTAACCATTAACATGATCATAATATTATACTTGACATTAACATGATAATAATATTATATTTAACATTAACATGAACCCCTCAACCTTCTGGGGCAATGGGGAAACTGATGATTTCCTGTTTGCACGTGTTAATGTGTCAAGTCAGGTCAAGTCAAATTTATTTGTATAGCCCAATATCACAAATTACAAATTTGCCTTAGAGGGCTTAACAGCAACACAACATCCTGTTGTTAGACCCTCTCATCGGATAAGGAACAACTCCCGAAAAAACCCTTTGTGCTGATCAAGTGTTCTGATCACAAGCTTTCCTCTATAAGCCGGTAGTACGTTTCAGAGTTACAGTTCACACGACACGGATGCGACTGTTCAAACCACTAAAATGTTGTAAGAATGGTTAGTGGGGTCTCGGACGGGAAGGAAGTTGGCCAAGATGACAGCAGGCAGCAGACTGACTGGGAGAACGTGCAGATACACGTTCTATCTGCGCACACACATCTGTCCCTGAGGCCCTTCACTCAGACATGGTCAACTCTGTTCATCCACAGCCAGTGGTGGCTGGCCAGTAAAGGGCGCTGCGGCACCGCCCCATCAAACATCAACAGATACAAATCGACTTAAACATGTTAAATATAATTTAGTTGTATAATGCAAATAATTATGAAATAAAAGTGTTTTCAGTCTGTGAGCGCCTGTCAGCAGCATTACATATTGATTTGTGCCTGAATACATATACTTCCTGGGTGAGGGGCGCCGGCCAAACCATACCTTATGTAAGCCCTCAAACTTGTGGGGAGCAGGTGACCTGAGGCTGCTGTGTGATTGGTTTCTTCAGATTTTCCAGGGGCTCCCACTTTTATTGGCAGTGAATTGGTATTGTTTTAATGTTTTCTGATCTAATGTGATTGGACAATTCTCGTGGCTGTCAATCATGTTCACACCCAACACCACGCCTCGTCTCAACTGTCAATCATCCACCGTCTACAAACCCTGATAAAATGTATAGGCCACATTGTCCTTAATAACTCTGTGACTGTGTGGACATTAAAGCAGCGGTCAGGTGTGCTGCACCAAGGTACATTGCGCCCCCCCCCCAAACACTTTTAGCACCAGCCGCCACTGATCACATCTCTGATTTGAAAACTGGCATCTGTGTGATGGCAGGGTGTGGTGCTCTCAGGACCAGCACGGTTCTCCACATGGTAAAGATGTGATTGTGTGTTTGTGAAACTCACCATCAGACTGCTGTTCAGAACGTCAAAATCACTGTAACGTCGAATGACCTGCAACAAGGACGACATTGTCTTACATCACACACTCGCTGACAGTCTCAGTGATGAGGTAGTAATGAAATGACCCCCCATACATGTCACATGGTTGATTTGTTTGGATGTCACATTGTCATCGTGATTTGTATTGGTCTGTCTCCCGCACAACCAGATTCTCACTGGCTGATTCACCTGCTGATCTGAACTCTGACTGACTACGTTTACATGGTGTTAGAAAAAGTGGCTTTATTGTGTTAGTGCAACTAAAACTAGACTTTCAAAATACATGTAAACCTGTTAGTCCAACTGAAATCGTACTAAAATGAATTTCTGGAAGTCGGACTAACACACCTAGATGATGCGGTTGGGGTGGATTTACTCTGGCATGTATACACTTCAACCAGCCCTGAACTGGCCTAGACGTTCTGCGCATGACCCATAGTTCCCACGGCGGTCTTTCACCCAGTAGCAACCAGCTGAAAGAGGGCATATCGCCACCTACCGTACCGGGGTCAACATACAGAGTCTATAAATGGATTCCGCCCCGGTTCTTGTGTACTGGGACAATGACAGCAGTCCAATTACATGGCCCTATGGAGCTGTAACCGTAGCTCCACTTAACTGTGCATGTAAACACACTGACTGATGCCTTTACCTGCCAACTGTTCTCTGCAGACACTCCTCTCTGCACTTTGATGATGTACTCCTAAGAGAGAGACAGAGAGAGACAGAAAGAGACAGACAGAGACAGACAGCGAGAGACAGACAGAGACAGAGAGAGAGAGATTTTAATAAAAATTACAAAAAAGCCACAAAACAACAGTAAGCAGGATAAAGACCAACATGGTCAGCAACATCAAATTCACACAATCTAAATCAACTCAGTACTCCCCAACATCAGCTCATCATCAACAATACAGCAAAGCACGTTTTATAACACCACACACTGCCAAAACTTTCCACGTCTTCCATCATTTTGAAGTAGCAAAAATCTACTTTTAACATTTGTATAAACACAAAAACAGCATCATGGGATGAGAGTCAGCACCTCCAAGTCTGAGGCCATGGTTCTCTACTGGAAAATGGTGGATTGCTCCCTCAGAGTTGGGGATGAGTTGTTGCCTCAAGTGAAGGAGTTCAAGTATCTCGGAGACTTGTTCACGAGTGAGGGTAGGATGGAGCAGGAGACTGACAGGCGGATTGGTGCAGCATCAGCAGTAATGCGGATGTTGTACCGGACCGTTGTGGTGAAGAGGGAGCTGAGCCGGAAGGCGAAGCTCTCAATTTACAAGTCAATCTTCGTTCCAACCCTCACCTATGGTCATGAGCTTTGGGTAGTGACCGAAAGGGTGAGATCGCGCACACAAGTGGCTGAAATGAGTTTCCTCTGTAGGGTGTCTGGGCTCAGCCTTAGAGATAGGGTGAGGAGCTCGGACATCTGGAGGGAGCTCAGAGTAGAGCTGCTGCTCCTTTGCGCCGTAAGGAGCCAGTTGAGGCCTCCTGGGCACCTTCCTTTGAAGGTTACCGAGCACGTCCAACTGGGAAGAGACCCCGGGGTAGACCCAAAACTCGCTGGAGGGACTACATGTCTGGCATGGGAACACCTTGGGATCCCCCAGGAGGAGCTGGAGGGCGTTGCTGGGGAGAGGGACGTCTGGAGTGCCCTACTTAGCTTGCTGTCACCGTGACCCGACCCCGGAGAAGCGGCTGATGATGAATGAATGAATGAAAAACAGCATCATCATCCCCAGCGTCCTCCATTCTGTTTCTTCTGCTCAAGTACACAGCCATCTTCCCCCTCCCCAGAATTAAATTAAAAAGATGGCATCTGACCTTGTGTTTCTGAGAGTACCTGTAGCCCAGAATGAACATGGGTTTGGAAAAAACTCCGCCAAACAATCCACACACATTTTCCAGTAAAGTAAAAAGTGGCAGCAGTCGACAACATTCCATGAAACAATGAAAGACAGTCTCACGATTAGTGCAAAATTGGCACTCATGGCTGACATCAGAATTAATGACAGAGACAAAAGCATTAACAGCCACGACACCATGTAAACCCTCCACTGCAGGTCTGCAGCTCTTCTGATCTATCCTGGTTTGGACAGCACTCTCCACTCAGGCCCAACACTAGGTGTGGGACGACACTGGATCCAATTCTCAATCGTTCGATACGGTCTTCACGGTTCAATATGCTCCCCATTTCGCGAGATCGTGCGTTTTTAACACTAGAACAACCAGGATTTCACTCCTACCTAAAACGACCATGGGCGGTCAAAATGACGGCCAGTTTTTAAACTCTATATTGTGTCAAGATAAATACCCAACTGAGATATTAATGCATTACATATGTTAGTATGTCTGTTAGGAAACGATTGACACCAAAATTAACATTTTAACAACTTTAACACTGTAGCAAATTCAGGAGGCAGCCAGGAATTCGCCGCAGCTGGCATGTGAACCCAGGTCGCCTGCACCACGGGGGACTGCGCTAACCAGCCGACTAAAGGGTCTGACCCGTTAGCCAACGGGCTAGCAAATCTACACAGCCGTGATCGCTACAATACTATTTTTCATTTGGGCATCTTCCTGGCTTTGACAAACACCCAGTTAGGAAAACCACACAGCCCTGGTTAAGTGTGGTTATCCTAACTGGGCATTTGTCAAAGCCAGGAAGACCCCAAACAGTGCAGCAGCCCATCGAAGACAGGAGAAGGACACCAGCTGTCTAAGTGTAAACCAGTGGTGATTCTGTGTGTGGTGGGAGTGTTGGAAAAGTTGAGATGTGTATCTTCTAAACACTGCATCTAAGTTGCTTTCAAACCCCAAAACACACTGCACCAGAAGTTGGTCCACCTCAAGGTTCGGGTCCCCCGGCACAAACAGAGCAATATAGTGTAGCTGTTAAGTGCCAGGAGGGTTGTCGTGACTTGTACATTGGGGAAACTAAACAGATGCTGGCCAAGAGGATGACACAACACAGGAGAGCTAACACGTCAGACCAGGACTCCACAGTCTACACCATCTACAGACCAGGACTCACCAGTCTACACCATTTACAGACCAGGACTCCACAGTCTACACCATCTACAGACCAGGACTCCACAGTCTACACCATCTACAGACCAGGACTCACCAGTCTACACCATCTACAGACCAGGACTCCACAGTCTACACCATCTACAGACCAGTGGCCACTCTTTCGGGGAAGAGGATGTGCACATCCTTGATAGGGAGGAACGCTGGTTTGAACAGGAAGTCAAAGAGGCCATCTATGTGAAGAGGGAACAACCATCCCTGACCTGGGGGGGGGGGGGAGTCCTAAGAGTACATCTGTCACCATCTTACAATGCTGTGATTGCAACTATTCCCCAGTCCTCCGTTAAATAGTACACATGGCTGTTGTAACTCTAGTTAATGGTCACACCATATTTACATATGAAACTGGTTGATGGTTTGGGTGGTTATGCCACTGTATTGTTTATAAGGGTGAGGACACCTGCAGTCACTGTATTGTTTATAAGGGTGGGGACACCTGCAGTCACTGTATTGTTTATAAGGGTGGGGACACCTGCAGCCACTGTATTGTTTATAAGGGTGGGGACACCTGCAGTCACTGTATTGTTTATAAGGGTGGGGACACCTGCAGTCACTGTATTGTTTATAAGGGTGGGGACACCTGCAGTCACTGTATTGTTTGTAAGGGAGGGGACACCTGCAGCCACTGTATTGTTTATAAGGGTGGGGACACCTGCAGTCACTGTATTGTTTGTAAGGGAGGGGACACCTGCAGTCACTGTATTGTTTATAAGGGTGGGGACACCTACAGTCACTGTGTTGTTTATAAGGGTGGGACACCTGCAGTCACTCTATTGTTTATAAGGGTGGGACACCTGAAGTCAGATGAGACTGAAGAGGTCACTTAGATGATGATGAAACATATCTGTGTCCAGATTAACTGATTCACCCTTCTGTGAGCTTCAGGATGGTTTTACCCAGAAGCAGTATGTGGCTATAATGCAGATGTGTTGATTTGAGACTAGATGTGTTGTGGGACTGGGATTCTGGTAATGTGGTGACCTAAGTTAAATGCCATCATTCCCTGGTCTTGAAGGCTGCATTACAGTAAAGTGAGACCATTTTCTGAACTTATTCCACTGTTTTAGCAAAATAGACAATGAGTGTGTCTACATGCTTGGTCATCATATGCACATCACAACCATCCATTATGGTTTTAAGCTGTGTGAAGATGTCACGGAAACACAGTAGTCCTCCTCATAGGTAAACATATCTCAACATTAGCAATGCCAAGGTATTCAGTCAAAAATATCATCATATATGACTTTGTCAGTATCACCCAGCGAGCTCATTTTGTCATTGTGGTGGAGATGAAGCTGGTTCTGTGCCCTGTTATACAGTGGATCCAAAAAGTATTCACACCCCTTCACTTTCCCCATATTTTGTTATGTTACAGCCTTATTCCAAAATGGATTAAATTCTTTTTTTTCCCCTCATCAATCTACACACAATACCCCATAATGACGAAGTGAAAAAGGTTTTGTAAAATGTTTTACAAATTTATTAAAAATAAAAAACTGAAATATTGCATGTACATAAATATTCACACCCTTTGCTATGACACTCCAAATTGAGCTCAGGTTCATCCTGTTTCCACTGATCATCCTTGAGATGTTTCTACATCTTGATTGGAGTCCACATGTAGTAAATTCAATTAATTGGACATGATTTGGAAAGGCACACACCTGTCTATATAAGGTCCCACTGTTTACAGTGCATGTCAGAGCAGAAACCAAGCCATGAAGTCAAAGGAATTGTCTGTGGACCTCCGAGACAGGGTTGTATAGAGGCACAGATCTGGGGAAGGGTACAAACAAATTTCTACAGCTTTGAAGGTCCCGAAGAGCGCAGTGGTCGCCATCACTCGTAAGTGGAAGAAGTTTGGATCCACCAGGACTCTTCATAGAGTTGGCCGCCCAGCCAAACTGAGCTATCGGGGGAGAAGGGCCTTGGTCAGGGAGGTGACCAAGAACCCGATGGTCACTCTGACAGAGCTCCAGCGTTCCTCTGTGGAGATGGGAGAACCTTCCAGAAGGACAACCATCTCTGCAGCACTCCACCAATCAGGCCTTTATGGTAGAGTGGCCAGACGGAAGCCTCTGCTCAGTAAAAGGCACATGACAGCCCGCTTGGAGTTTGCCAGAAAGCACCTAAAGGACTCTCAGACCATGAGAAACAAGATTCTCTGGTCTGATGAAACCAAGATTGAACTCTTTGGCCTGAATGCCAAACGTCACGTCTGGAGGAAACCAGGCACCTCTCATTACCTTGCTAATACCATCCCTACAGTGAAGCATGGTGGTGGCAGCATCATGCTGTGGGGATGTTCTTCAGCGGCAGGAACTGGGAGACTAGTCAGGATCGAGGGAAAGATGAATGGAGCAAAGTACAGAGAGATCCTTGATGAAAACCTGCTCCAGAGCGCTCAGGACCTCAGACTGGGGCGAAGGTTTACCTTTCAACACGACAACGACCCTAAGCACACAGCCAAGACAACGAAGGAGTGGCTTCGGGACAAGTCTGTGAATGTCCTTGAGTGGCCCAGCCAGAGCCCAGACTTGAACCCCATTGAACATCTCTGGAAAGACCTGAAAATAGCTATGCAGCGACGCTCCCCATCTGACCTTACAGAGCTGGTGAGGATCTGCAGAGAAGAATGGGAGAAATACCCCAAATATAGGTGTGCCAAGCTTGTAGCTTCATACCCAAGAAGACTTGAGGCTGTAATCGCTGCCAAGGCTGCCTCAACCAAGTACTGAGTAAAGGGTGTGAATAGTTACGTACATGCAATATTTCAGTTTTTTATTTTTAATAAATTTGCAAAAATTTATACAAAACCTTTTTCGCTTTGTCATTATGGGGTATTGTATGTAGATTGATGAGGGGAAAAAGGAATTTAATCCATTTTGGAATAAGGCTGTAACATAACAAAATGTGGGGAAAGTGAAGGGGTGTGAATACTTTCCGGATGCACTGTAAGTGCTGCTCCAGCGAGCAAGGATCTATTATACAGTTATGTGGATCACAGGTCTAAAGGTCAGTCTGAGCAGTTAATCCTCTGTGCTGAACAGACCAGCAAACCAAACACACTCCCACTCTCCTCACAGCAACGGACTCCCCCTCACCCACTCAACACACACAATCACCGTCCAAAACCCTCTGGTCATTTCTGATATGTACACACCCAGGCCTACATGTAAACAGTGAGGTCAGAGGTCAGGTAGCTGCTAGGGCTTGTCTACCCACTTGGACACTGTGGCAGGACTGGATGATAATGGATTACATTTGTATAGCGCTTTATCTAGACACCCGAAGAGCTTCACATTGAAGGCAGGGGGGGGGCTCACCTCAACCACCAGCAATGTGTAGCACCCACCTAGGATAAATAAAAACCATGAAGAGTCACCACACAATAACCACCATGTCATTCACCAGACAGGACAGGGACACGCTACACTGGACAGTTAAGTCTGCAGAGAAGATCATTGGTGCCAACCTGCCCTCCATTCAGGACTTAAGGCCAGTTCATAGTCTTGACGTACCATACACGGACCGTACTCCGCGCCAACTAAAATGAGGCAATAACGGACCTCAGCATACGTCTACCTGCCCATGTCCACATGAAGCTCAGTTTTTTTGTGAGTGCGCATACCTAGCGTCCGTGCACCAGCGTCACACAAAACATGGCTCAGCATGAAACCGTTTCCTTTTGGTGTGCCACCGGACACCTTCTTTAGTTTCTTCTTTGTGGCTTTACAACTTTTATACAGTATGGAGACGATGTTTTTCCTCATCCATAATTGTCATATCCCTCCCCAAAATGCTGAACTCCCCTCTCTACCCCTCCTATCCCTCCCCAACATGCTGAACTGCCCCTCTCTACCCCTCCCTTCGTTAAGTGGTCGAACATACCACCTCCGCGAGGTTTTTTTTCCCAACATAGCCTGGCAACAGAGCAGTTCTTCTTCCTCATCCATGGACAGCGCCATGTTGTTTACGGTCTGTAACTTCCAGTGGAAAAGGAAAATGACACGCAAAGACTGCGGGAAATGTAGGCCTATGGTATGCATTGGTACGACTGGACTAGGAAAAGACTACGAAAAGGTGTGGTCCGTCCGCACAGTGTCTGTGCCCTGTACTTAGAGACTATGTGAGCGCCCTTAGTCACCTCCAGACTCAGGAACTGGGCAGGCAACATCGCTGCAGACCCATCACACCCTGGTCACAACCTGTTCCAACTCCTCCCTTCTGGTAGGCGCTACAGAGCACTGTACCCCAAAACAACCAGATATAAAAACACTTTCTTTCTGCAGGCTGTGACTCTGATGAACACTTAAAAGAGTCATACAGTGTCAGAAAAATTCATTCATCATCAGCCGCTTCTCCGGGGTCGGGTCGCGGTGGCAGCAAGCTAAGCAGGGCACTCCAGATGTCCCTCTCCCCAGCAATGCCCTCCAGCTCCTCCTGGGGGATCCCAAGGCATTCCCTGGCCAGACTGGACATGTAGTCCCTCCAGCGAGTTCTGGGAGACCCTGGGGTCTCCTCCCAGTTGGACGTGCCCGGTAAACCTCCAAAGGAAAGCACCCAGGAGGCATCCTAATCAGATATCCAAACCATCTCAACTGGCTCCTTTCGACACAAAGGAGCAGTGGCTCTACTCCAAGCTCCTCACCCTATCTCTAAGGCTGAGCCCACACACCCTATGGAGGAATCTCATTTTAGCTGCTTGTATCCGCTATCTCACCCTTTCGGTCACTACCCAAAGCTCATGACCATAGGTGACGGTTGGAACAAAGATTGATTGGTAAATTGAGAGCTTTGCCTTTTGGCTCAGCTCCCTCTTCACCACAACGGTCCGGTACAACGTCCACATTACTGCTGATGCTGCACCAATCCGCCTGTCTAATTCAATCAAACCTAAATCGATGACAAATGCATGAAGGTGAGATGAAAACATGTTGATGAAGACGCTTGTGTCTCCTCTGTCGTTTTCAGATGAACAGAGTACAGCCTTTTGTCAATGTATGAAGCAAAATAAATCCATTCTTCTGCACAGAAGTACGGTGAGCCTGCCATCATGTGCATTTAAAGCAACACCACAAGACTATTTTACTTTGATACATAGTCATTAAATTCAGTGAAGAATGACAATCTCAATTCAGATCTGTTTCGCTGAAGCATTGTCTCCACTGCTTTGTGGCAGTGATTCCCTGTTTCCCAACTCAGTAAATAACACATATTAAAAGTACAGCAATTTTTCTTTACCTTGTCTGTGAACATACAGCTCAAGACATACCAAGTCCAGTTGCACTTGATTCAATTCCTTTGGATAACCATGCCCTGAATGAATGAGAACACTCACAGACATACAGCTCAAGTCTTTTGAGAAACCTCGCTGCTATATTATGAATAACGGTTTGGTTGTCTTTACCGCATTCAGCACGTTTACATGGCGTTAGAAAAGGTGGATTTATTGTGTTGGTCCAACTGAAACGGAACTTTTAAAATACATGTAAACGTGTTAGTTCCCCTGAAGCTAGATTTTTAAAATACATGTAAACGTGTCAGTCCCACTGAAACCAGACTTTTAAAATACATGTAAACGTGTCAGTCCGACCTCAACTGGATTTTTAAAATACATGTAAACGTGTCAGTCCGACTGAAACTGGACTTTTAAAATACATGTAAACGTGTCAGTCCCACTGAAACTGGACTTTTAAAACATGCAAACATGTTAGTCCCACTGAAACTGGACTTTTAAAATACATGTAAACGTGTCGGTCCCACTGAAACTGGACTTTTAAAATACATGTAAACGTGTCAGTCCCACTGAAACTGGACTTTTAGAATACATGTAAACGTGTTAGTCCCATTGAAACTGGACTTTTAAAATACATGTAAACGTGTCAGTCCCACTGAAACTTGACTTTTAAAATAAATGTAAACGTGACAGTCTGACTGAAACTGTGCTTTTAAAATACATGTAACAGTGTTAGTCCGACTGAAACTGGACTTTTAAAATACATGTAACCGTGTTAGTCCGACTGAAACTGGACTTTTAAAACACATATAAACGTGTTATTCCGACTGAAACTTGACTTTTAAAACACATGTAAACGCGTCAGTCCCACTGAAACTAGACTTTTAAAACACATGTAAACGTGTCAGTCCCACTGAAACTAGACTTTTAAAACACATGTAAACGTGTCAGTCCCACTGAAACTGGACTTTTAAAATGAATATAAACGTGTCAGTCCCATTGAAACTGGACTTTTAAAACACATGTAAACGTGTCAGTCCCACTGAAACTGGACTTTTAAAATACATGTAAACGTGTCAGTCCCACTGAAACTGGACTTTTAGAATACATGTAAACGTGTTAGTCCCATTGAAACTGGACTTTTAAAATACATGTAAACGTGTCAGTCCCACTGAAACTTGACTTTTAAAATAAATGTAAACGTGACAGTCTGACTGAAACTGTGCTTTTAAAATACATGTAACAGTGTTAGTCCGACTGAAACTGGACTTTTAAAATACATGTAACCGTGTTAGTCCGACTGAAACTGGACTTTTAAAACACATATAAACGTGTTATTCCGACTGAAACTTGACTTTTAAAACACATGTAAACGTGTCAGTCCCACTGAAACTAGACTTTTAAAACACATGTAAACGTGTCAGTCCCACTGAAACTAGACTTTTAAAACACATGTAAACGTGTCAGTCCCACTGAAACTGGACTTTTAAAATGAATATAAACGTGTCAGTCCCATTGAAACTGGACTTTTAAAACACATATAAACGTGTCAGTCCCATTGAAACTGGACTTTTAAAACACATGTAAACGTGTCAGTCCCACTGAAACTAGACTTTTAAAACACATGTAAACGTGTCAGTCCCACTGAAACTGGACTTTTAAAATGAATATTAACGTGTTAGTCCAACTGAAACTAGACTTTTAAAACACATGTAAACGTGTTAGTCTGACTGAAACTGGACTTTTAAAATGAATGTAAACGTGTCAGTCCGACTGAAACTGTGCTTTTAAAACACATGTAAACGTGTCAGTCCCACTGAAACTGGACTTTTAAAATGAATATAAACGTGTTAGTCCAACTGAAACTAGACTTTTAAAACACATGTAAACGTGTTAGTCTGACTGAAACTGGACTTTTAAAATGAATATTAACGTGTTAGTCCAACTGAAACTAGACTTTTAAAACACATGTAAACGTGTCAGTCCCACTGAAACTGGACTTTTAAAATACATGTAAACATATTAGTGAAACGGAAATCGTACTACATCCAATTTCTGGAAGTGGGACTAACACACCTAGATGATGCGGTTGGGGGTGGATTTACTCTGGCATGTATACGCTTCAATCTGCCCCGAACTGGCCTAGGCGTTCTGCGCATGATCTATAGTTCCCGTGGCGGTCTTTCACCCGGAAGTGGAACAGCGTAGTATCGACAGTAGCAACATAGCAAGTGCCAGAGTGAGAACCACACATTTCTGGACAGACGAGGAGACAAACTTCATGTTGTGTCAGCTGAAGGAGCTGAATATCCTGAAGTAGGTGGATGGAAGGAGAACGCGGAATGGCGAACTATTTAAGAAAGTGGCGCAAAAGTTGGACGAAGCGGGATTTAAGAAAAACCCCGAGCAAATCTGTGTCGGTGGAAGCACCCAAACAGGCCTACTACTACAGGCCTGCTAACTTGTTTGTCGCTTGTTTGGTATGTGACGCAATAGGTCAACCAGAAGAAAGTCCAATAGCGACCAGCTGAAAGGGGGCATATCGCCTCCTACTGTACCGGGGTCGGACATACTTCCGTTAATAAATCGATTCTCCCCCGGTTCTTGTATACTGAGACGACGACAGTAGTCCAATTACACGGCGTCATGGAGCTGTAAACCGTAGCTGGACGCAGTCAGTGACGTTAAAGATGTCATCGAAATCCAAAAAGTCACCTGGTGCTGCTTCAAGACGTCATGCCGGGCCTGTCTGACCTCATGTTACCTGCTGCAGTCAACTCAGAACGTCCTCCCCCCAAAACAACAACAACAACACTTTACTTATCACAACTGAACTAATCATGTTTCTGGGATGCATATTCTACAGAGATTTTTTAAAAATAGCCACACCACCAGCCGTTTCCAAATCCTGATACGATCCCTCCCTCCCTCCCTCCCTTTCTTTTTATTCAGTCTTTTCAAGGAAAACAAATCCAACCGAACAATTACAGCTGAAAGACTCGATGATATTTTTTAACATTTTAACATCCCCAAATCCCATTTACCCACATCCTGCTCCCCTCTGGCAACTCCTACCCCGTCCTGCAGACCCCTTCACAGAACAGAATTAACCCACATTACAGTAGGTTACAAACAAACACGAGAAAGGAAACAAAACAAAAAAGAACAAAGAAGCGAGTAAATAAATAAAAGAATAACTACTGAATAACTATTTTCTCCATGAATTTACCAAGCACTTCTCCCGACGAGACTGGCGCACATAGATTACGACTAATTGATGACTTAATTGATTATAGCGTATAGCTTATGACTAACTGATGACTTAATTGATTATAGCGTATAGCTTATGACTAACTGATGACTTATTGATTATGACTAACGACTACTGCAACTGTTGTCTTCTCTCACATGTCTCTTCTCTCTCTGAATGATGTCCTCTCTTGTCTCTCCCTCGGTGTGTGTGAATGGTGTCATGTGAGTCTCCCTTGTGTGCACGTGCAGTCTGTCCTCCTCCCAGGTCTCCAGGGTGACTGTGGTCACCTGGACGCTGCTTGACATCCCCTCATCCCACCTTCTTCTTATATCTCTTATAAATCCATATCAGGTTGTTATCGTGTTTCAATGTTATATCCTTCTCTCACTCCAGATGTGTGACTAACTTTGTATTTATTTGGTTACATGGCGTCTGGACTCTGCTGGGCATCCTCCTCATCACATTCTTCATGTCTTTGATAAGTCCCTTATAAGTGTGATAAGTCCCTTATAACTGTGATAAGTCCCTTATAACTGTGATAAGTCCCTTATAAGTGTGTTATCCTCTTTCAGTGGTGTGTTGTGTAAAGTGTGTAAACACGACATCATCATGTCACGTTGTGCGTCTTGGGAGAGAGATCCTCCTCTGCTGCTCCCCCTGAGCTTCCTTCCTGGTTTTCTTCCTGTTGGAGGTTTTAGGGAGGTGTTCCTTATCCCATGTGAGGGTCTACGGACAGGACGTTGTGTTGTGTTGCTGTCAAGCCCCCTGAGGCACCTTTGTAATGTGTGATCCTGGGCTACACAAATTAAACGGAGCTGACTACTGTACCAGCATCTGAGCCATTTTAATGGTCTTCCTGGGCTTTATGAGGTTGGGTCTCTGCCTCGCTACACCATTTTCCTTACTTTCTTATGGCTAAATCAGCCACAACTTGAGACTACAAAAACACTGTGGGCGGACAAGCCCTTTTACCTACGTGACCTCTGACCTCACACGGGTCATGTGGGGACTTGAGTGTGTAGACTGCAATATCAGGGAGACAGCGCCGTGAAATGCACTTTAAATAAACGTGACTAGAAGACGGCAGACGGCCCGGAGAGCTGACGTTCCCTCCTGGTGTCAAAGGTCCACCCTGACAGAAACACAACAGTATGGGTTCGGTATCGGTTCTGGCGGCCAGGCGTCAGCGCGCTAGGCTAACGTCAGGTAGCCTAGCCAGGTGGCTGGCTGGTGAGCCCAGCATGCTAGCTAACGTCAGGCTGTTCCGGATAGCCGGACGTTAGCTTACCAAGCAAACGGACCCGCCAGCTCACCTGACCGCTTATGATCTCTGACTGTCAACAACAACCGGAGCCGAGCCTAACACGAGCCCCCAGAACCGGCACAAGCCCACATGACCGGCAGCCAAGCTCTGTACGTCGTAAACCACTGCGACACGGGAAATAACGGCTCGTCCCTCCGGTACGGACCATAAGTCCCTCCGATACGGACCATAACTCCCTCCGGTACTGACCATAAGTCCCTCCGGTACGGACCATAAGTCCCTCCGAGACGGACCATAACTCCCTCCGGTACGGACCAGAAGTCGCTCCGGTACGGACCATAAGTCCCTCCGGTACTGACCATAAGTTCCTCCGGTACTGACCATAAGTCCCTCCGGTACGGACCATAAGTCCCTCCGGTACGGACCATAACTCCCTCCGGTACGGACCATAAGTCCCTCCGGTACGGACCATAAGTCCCTCACTTCCTCGCCCCTGTGCTCTTCTCCGACTCACCGTGTGGGACTGGAGGTTCTGGCTGGCTTCGATCACCGCAGTCAGAGGTACCGTGTCGTCCAGCGACACCCTGCCGGGAGACGGCTTCTCCAGGGTGGCCATCCCGGTCGTCTGCTCCACAAACACCGCGACTCGATAAGGAAAACCCGGCGGTCAACGTCTGCGGAATCCGATCAGACCAGAGTCCAAGTGGGCAGGTCTGGCTGGCTGTCACGCGGCGGCAGAGACGCTCCGCTAACTGTTTAGCACGGTGGAGGTTGCCAGGACGCTTCCGGTCTGCGCGTCGCTGCTTCTTCTTCTTCTTCTGCTACTTCTTCTTCTTCTTCTTCCTCGTCTTGTTAATATTCTGGCGGTTGGTAAACAACATGGTACCGTACTACCACCCCCGGCTGGACTGGAGTGTGGATTGGTACGCATTCACATATTCAAAACAGAAAAAGAAAATATATATATATAAAATTAAGAAAATACATTTATATTCTCTAAATTAAGTTTGTTCTCCTAAGATATTGAAACAAAAATAGATCACGCTTGTTCTTAGAACTTCTGTGTATAATCAGAATCATTATTCGGCCGTGTGTTTGCGCATACAAGTCAGCTCAGTTTAGTTTGTGTAGCCCAGGATCACACGTTACACATGTGGGGGGTCAGGGGCCTGACAGCAGCACAACGTGCTGTCCTGCCCTGTCCTGTCCTGTCCTGTCCTCACTTACACCCCCACATGGGATAAGGAACACCTCCCTAAAACCTCCAACAGGGAGGAAGCTCAGGGGGAGCAGCAGAGGAGGATCTCTCTCCCAAGACGCACAACGTGACATGATGATGTCGTGTTTACACACTTTACACAACACACCACTGAAAGAGGATAACACACTTATAAGGGACTTATCACACTTATAAGGGACTTATCACACTTATAAGGGACTTATCACACTTATAAGGGACTTATCACACTTATAAGGGACTTATCACAGTTATAAGGGACTTATCACAGTTATAAGGGACTTATCACAGTTATAAGGGACTTATCACACTTATAAGGGACTTATCACAGTTATAAGGGACTTATCACACTTATAAGGGACTTATCACACTTATAAGGGACTTATCACACTTATAAGGGACTTATCACAGTTATAAGGGACTTATCAGTTATAAGGGACTTATCACAGTTATAAGGGACTTATCACACTTATAAGGGACTTATCACAGTTATAAGGGACTTATCAGTTATAAGGGACTTATCACAGTTATAAGGGACTTATCACACTTATAAGGGACTTATCACAGTTATAAGGGACTTATCACACTTATAAGGGACTTATCACACTTATAAGGGACTTATCACACGTATAAGGGACTTATCACAGTTATAAGGGACTTATCCAAGATATGAAGAATGTGATGAGGAGGATGCCCAGCAGAGGCCAGACGCCATGTAACCAAATAAATACAAAGTTAGTCACACATCTGGAGTGAGAGAAGGATATAACATTGAAACAAGATAACAACCTGATATGGATTTATAAGAGATATAAGAAGAAGGTGGGATGAGGGGATGCCAAGCAGCGTCCAGGTGACCACGGTCACCCTGGAGACCTGGGAGGAGGACAGACTGCACGTGCACACAAGGGAGACTCACATGACACCATTCACACACACAGAGGGAGAGACAAGAGAGGACATCATTCAGAGAGAGAGAAGAGACATGTGAGAGAAGACAACAGCTGCAGTAGTCGTTAGTCATAATCAATAAGTCATCCGTTAGTCATAAGCTATACGCTATAATCATTAAGTCATCAGTTAGTCGTAATCTATGTGCGCCAATCTCGTCGGGAGATGTTGTGTTTTACACACTTTACACAACACACCACTGAAAGAGGATAACACAGTTATGATGGACTTATAAAATATGTGATGAGGAGGATGCCCAGCAGTGTCCAGACACTACCGGGACAGCCCAGGACCCGGGACAGCCCAGGACCCGGGACAGCCCAGGACCCGGGACAGCCCAGGACCCGAGCCAGGCGACCAGCAGCACCATGTTAAGACCAGATCAATCAGAGACTAGATGTGCAGGTGGACTCCGGCTCAGCGTCTCTCAGCACAGCCATCTGCAGGAACTCGTAGCAGCGATGTCTGCAGCACAGACTGCAGGGCTCACGGCTACTAAAGAACACACTTCCAAACTCACCACTTTTCTATGATTCTTTATTTCCAACCCTCAACATACATAATAACGAAAGGAATACTGGACAAAACACAACGATGAGCAGTGTCAAACAGAAAAAGGCATCTAGGATAGAGGAGAAGGACGCGGGTATATGACCAGAAATAAACTTAAAAGCTCCAAGTCCTTGCTTATGTCCCCTGCTTTGACAGCTCTGTTGCTTTGAGAGGAAGACACATATTGTCCCATTTCTTTCACAATCACAAAGAATTTAGGTTCTTTGTTTGTCAATTTACATTTGTGAATGTGGAATTTGGCAAGGAGAATTAGATTGATAAGAAAAAATGCATTAACGTCTTGGTCACTGTAACCATAGCAACTCAAAATAATATTTCTATAATACAGAGCAAAGTCTGAGAAGATGCTGTGAAGTATAAAGTGATTAAAATCTTTCCACAGCTTCTATGTAAAAGTACACGACCAGAATAAATGGGAGCAAGTTTCAGGATGTGGTTCACAGAAAGAAGCAACTAACATCTATGTCCCTCTGTACCTTCTGTAGGACATGTCTAACCGGTAGAATCTATGTCCCTCTGTACCTTCTGTAGGACGTGTCTAACTGGTAGAATCCATGTCCCTCTGTACCTTCTGTAGGACGTGTCTAACTGGTAGAATCCATGTCCCTCTGTACCTTCTGTAGGACGTGTCTAACTGGTAGAATCCATGTCCTTCTGTAACTTCTGTAGGACGTGTCTAACTGGTAGAATCCATGTCCCTCTGTACCTTCTGTAGGACGTGTCTAACTGGTAGAATCCATGTCCCTCTGTAACTTCTGTAGGACGTGTCTAACTGGTAGAATCCATGTCCCTCTGTAACTTCTGTAGGACGTGTCTAACTGGTAGAATCCATGTCCCTCTGTACCTTCTGTAAGACGTGTCTAACTGGTAGAATCTATGTCCCTCTGTACCTTCTGTAGGACGTGTCTAACTGGTAGAATCCATGTCCCTCTGTACCTTCTGTAGGACGTGTCTAACTGGTAGAATCCATGTCCCTCTGTACCTTCTGTAGGACGTGTCTAACTGGTAGAATCCATGTCCCTCTGTACCTTCTGTAGGACGTGTCTAACTGGTAGAATCCATGTCCCTCTGTACCTTCTGTAAGACGTGTCTAACTGGTAGAATCCATGTCCCTCTGTAACTTCTGTAGAACATGTCTAAGTGGTAGAATCCATGTCCCTCTGTACCTTCTGTAGGACGTGTCTAACTGGTAGAATCCATGTCCCTCTGTAACTTCTGTAGGACGTGTCTAACTGGTAGAATCCATGTCCCTCTGTACCTTCTGTAAGACGTGTCTAACTGGTAGAATCCATGTCCCTCTGTAACTTCTGTAGGACATGTCTAAGTGGTAGAATCTATGGACTAACTGAAGTGGAATGTCTTCCACCTTGTCTCTCAGAAGGAACTTCAGTGGTAAGGACCAACAGTCAATATTACTAACAAAGTTACCCCAACAGCAAATGTAACACCATTACATGTGGTAGTCTGCAGCCCTCCCCAGATCGGCGGAGGGGGACGGGGGTGGTGGTGACGTGGACGGCTCGGGGGAGTGGGGTGATAGGCCGGATGCAATTGGGGAGAAATTGGGGGAAAAATCAAACTACAAAAACAAAAAGCACACACCATCTCAAGCTGGTTACACGAACATGAGGGCGACGTGACCGCAGTCAAGCCACGCCTGCTCAGCCGCCACGCTGCAGTCCAGCACAGCGCCTTTGGGATGAGGAGGGACGTCAGGTTTGCAGTGTGACCGGGAAGCTGAAGAAGTCTGCAGGCCCTTTGCGATGCAGTCCAGCACAGCGCCTTTGGGATGAGGAGGGACGGCAGGTTTGCAGTGTGACCGGGAAGCTGAAGAAGTCTGCAGGCCCTTTGCGATGCTGTCCAGCACAGCGCCTTTGGGATGAGGAGGGACGGCAGGTTTGCAGTGTGACCGGGAAGCTGAAGAAGTCTGCAGGCCCTTTGCGATGCTGTCCAGCACAGCGCCTTTGGGATGAGGAGGGACGGCAGGTTTGCAGTGTGACCGGGAAGCTGAAGAAGTCTGCAGGCCCTTTGCGATGCTGTCCAGTCAGCATGGATTTTTCTCTAGAGTTCTGCTGAATCCACGCCATGAAGCATTCTGGCTGTCCTGGAGGCAACACGGGGTACCTAAAAAAGAAAAGTGGCCACAGTTTACACATGTGTGTGTATGTACTTATTTGTGTATGCGCCTCCCTCTAAATCATGTCTTGTGATGTGCAGGATTGTGTTGGTCGCCCAGTGTAGGCTGACATGGTCAGAACTATGCCCTCTATATTCCCCGTCTACCTTTAGCTTGAAACCACTCAACGTATCCTTCCACCTTAAGCATGAACTCTCTTCCTTTCTCGACAGTTGTTGGAGCGTGCTCTTATTGTTGCACTTTGTTTGAAAGCAATATAAATGTTTGGAACAGCTGCTGTGTTGAATCTAAAACCTTTTTTCTTTGCTGTATGGTTCTTAAACGTTTTTTGTCACATAACTCATTTCACAAACTTATGGTAGCTGTTTCTATGGGCAGCAAGTGACACAGTGATTAGCACTGTCGCCTCACAGCACGGAGGTCCTGGGTTCCAACGCCAGGGAAGTCCAACCTTGGGGGCATCCCGGGTCGTCCTCTGTGTGGAGTTTGCATGTTCTCCCCATGTCTGTGGTGGGTTTTCTCCGGGTGCTCCGGTTTCCCCACCATCAAAAAGACATGCATGTTAGGGTCTGTGCCCCTGACCGAGGCATGGCAAGACCAACTGGAGTTGGTCCCCAGGCGCTGCAGCTGCCCGAAGCTCCTAGCTACACAGCTAGGATGGCTTAATGCAGAGACGAATTTCCCCACAGGGATCAATAAAGTATCTCTCTCTCACTCCAGTATAATGTTGCTGGAGGAATAGACTTAGACTAGACTAGACTAGACTGCTTTTCCCGTCATTGCCTCATATGCATGTCTCACACATACAAGGGAACGAAATTATGTTTCACAAGGACCTCAGTGCCACATAAAAACAAACAACACACAATAAATATTAAAAACAAAAAGTGCATTAAAAACAAGAACTACGTCACAGACCTAAACATCACAAGCACTCCTGACATGGACAGTGAGCAAGAAGGTCAAAAAGTCATTCTGTGGAAGGTCTAAGTGTTCAGGCTGCTGAGCAACCTCACAGCCTGAGGAATGAAACTGTTGCATAGTCTGGTGGAGACGGCACGGGTGCTCCAGTACCTCCTGCCAGAGGGTAGGAGGGTGAAGTGGATGTGGGGAGGGTGGGTGGGTCTTTCACAATGCCGTGATATATGAAATAATTTTTTCTTGTTTTATATGGTTTTTGATAGCTCTGAAATGACTAAGTCACACCATTGCCTCACATCATTACATTACACAACATCACATCACTACTACTACTACTTCCAGCTGCTCCCGTTAGGGGGCGCCACAGCGGATCATCCGTTTCCATCTCTTCCTGTCCTCTGCATCTTCCTCTGTCACACCAGCCACCTGCATGTCCTCCCTCACCACATCCATAAACCTCCTCTTTGGCCTTCCTCTTCTCCTCTTCCCTGGCAGCTCCATATTCAGCATCCTTCTCCCAATACACCCAGCATCTCTCCTCCACACATGTCCACACCACCTCAATCTTGTCTCTCTTTCACCAGTTCGAATCCCCGTGTTACCTCCGGCTTGGTCAGGCGTCCCTACAGACACAATTGGCCGTGTCTGCGCGTGGGAAGCCGGATGTGGGAATGTGTCATGGTCGCTGCACTAGCACCTCCTCTGGTAGGTTGGGGTGCCAGTTCAGGGGGGAGGGGGAACTGGGGGGAATAGCGTGATCCTTGTACTTCCTCATTCCACCGCCAAGTCTCCTTGTCATCCTTCCTCTCTTCTGATGACACACCAAGTACCTTCCTAGCTGTCTCCCTCACTGTTTCTGCAGTGGTTGTCCAGCCATCCAGCAAGTCTTCACTACCACCCAGTGCCTGTCTTAACTCCTCCCTGAACTCCATACAAGTCTTCCTTCTTCAACTGCTTCCACCATTTGGTTCTTGGATCTGCCTTCACGGTCTTCCTTTTCTTGGTCTCCAAAGTCATCCACAGACCACCATCCGATGCTGCCTAGCTACAACACAACATCACTAAATCCCAAAAATGCCTCTATAACTTCATTTTGGCAGACAAAGCAAAGACAGCGGATAGCTGCGCTTTGTTGGTTGTGTCAGTGGTCTCATCGACTTGTACGGACACGAAGGGGCTGCATTTACCTCATCTTGAATGTTCTGTTGAAGAATGTCACTTACGGCCAAGATAAGGTTATTTTGAATACGGTTTGGTGTTCTGGAAAACACTGAGGATACTTCAAGATGCGTCATCAACTGCTGGTCTTTCTCCGCAATGAAGTTTAAGAGCTCCACATAGTTTCCTCGGTTTGATGAGCCAGTGCTTTCCTTGTTTCCCTGAAGGCTAATCCCCGTTTCCCTAAGTAGCAAGTGGCATGTATCAAGTCCTTCAGAATCTCATGATTTTCCCTTACCTTCCCCTCGCCTTAAGGTCACAGTAGCACCACCTACCCATACCTTGTCCCGCTGTCTGGAAAACAGCAAAGAAGGGAAGCAGTACAGCTTGCTGGTGGTGGCATCGGAGCTGCAGCCACATAGCCACCCTTTCTTATGCAGCCCTCTGGCTGGAAAGATTGGAGGATCTTCTGCCCTTTATGCTGGTGGAGGTCAGGGAGAGCTGGTGTAGGCCTGCCTTGCTTAATGACAAGTAATTTTTGTTGGTAATCCAGTTTATTAAAACTCTGAAGATGTACAATGGTCGACATTACTGATTTTGCTCTGAAGTGTAGCTAAGCTGCTCAAATTCAAATGAGCTAGCTTGCTGCGTTGATAGCAACAATATCCATGACATTGTAGCAATTTAGCACCTTGATGGCCGATTGGCTCGCACTCCCGCCATAAGCAGCGCCTTTCCTCATCCATTGAGTTCACCTTAAGCTACGCAATACGCATGTGCAAACCCTGAGATTCACAACGTTAAAGGCGAGCCTAAAAAAAGCAGAGCCTCCCCCTCCCCCGGAACATGCAGGCGAGCTTGTGCGCTACACGGCGTGTCACTCTTAGACGTTTAAGGACTTAAAAAGGACAAGGACAAAAATATCATTAAAATACATCATAACACAGCCGACTTGTAACTAGAGTGAGATTTTGATACGTTGTTATGAATTTGTTGTATGGGTAATTTGATTGAATGTCATTATGACTGTCACCATCTTGCATGCTGATTGCAAACATTCCCCAATCGTCTGTGAACAGTTCACATGGCCGCTGTTACTCTAACTGATGGCCACACCCAGTAGCGAACCGAGGGGTCTGGCCTACACAGACCGGTCCGCTCCTACACAGACCTACACAGACCGGTCCGCTCCTACACAGACCTACACAGACCGCTCCTCTTTACGTGTGTATGGACACGCTTCTGCAAGTCACTTATACGTGTTCATTGACACGTATCTCACAGATGCCGCTAGGGGCGCCCTGTAGCCTACTAGGTCCGTCATGACCATGGTCATGACGCAATAGAATGTCAGAAATATTGAACAAAGATGGCGGCGCGAATGTTCCTGACTGCTGTCTTTGCCAACTTCTCCCAGAAAGTACAGCTGTGTAACCTCTTCAGTGACGTCTGTCACCGCTGTAGAGTGACATGCACGCTCCCAATGTCCCTTTGTATGACACTTGTTGCACTTCCTGTTCATTGCAGGACACTTCCGCTCATCGGTGTGCTGCGTCTTGCCGCACCTCCCGCATTCATCTACTATGTTGGTTGCAGGACTGCTGCCGCAATGACGCGGTCTGCCCTTTTTCTTGCGCCCCCAGTGGCCAGAAGACGGGATTGCGGCCCCAGTGGCAACTAATACGTGTCCATATACACGTATTTCGGTCTCGCAAAAACGTGTCCTCTGACACGTACGTATTGTGATGTAGTGTAGTCTGGGTCTGGCAGCGGCCCTTCAACGGCACAATGATGTTGTAATCAGCCAGATTTTGGGAGTATTTTTTTAATATGTGAAAAGCTCCGACACACAGCTCTAAGACATACACACACACACACACACACACACACACACACACACACACACACACACACACACACACACACACACACAAACCGCCAGTAACTCAGTGCCTCAGGTTCCACCAAAATCAAATCCATTGGACTCAAATACCCTTGTGTCTCTCCATACTTGGAAAACAATGAAAAGTCACATGACCTGGCCTCCGCTTCCGGCCTACAACACCCCCATGGACAGCACGAGCATGCAGCATCACAAAACCTCTTCTTTACAAACTGACCACACCAAGTCAAGGCAATTCATGAGCAAAGAATAGAAATAACGATAAAATCAACCTTCACCTGCAGAATATGCCATGAGCAAAGTCGCAATACAATCATGCAAAACATGCCAAACCTCACGCCATGATACTGAGTATAGTAGGCCTAATGTTACATAAGCAAAGTGTGGTATTAACCAGCTATGAAGTGCCGTCACAATGTGTAAAATGAATACGCCAGCTTTGATTTGGAGTAAAATAAAATGAGGCAGCTTACCTTATTAGGCTACTTGAATATAAAGTCCATCCGTCGGTCCTTCTTTATGAAGTGGGCAATGGCAGCATCATGCAGTTTGTCCTTGGATTTAAGTTCTATCAGAAGGTCTTTTTCTATGGACATCAGTGCCAAAGCTCCCAGTCGATCCTGTCCCGTTGTGTTTCTGGTATGCGTCTTGATGCGCTTCAGGGCCGAGAAAGACCGCTCACCTGAAGAGGTGGATACGGGGATGGTCAACACCAGACAGGTGAGGTGATGAAGCTGCGGCATGCTCTCACTCAGCTCCCTCTGTGTAAGGAAATGAAGCAGGTCCGCTGGGCTCCTTCCCTCGAAGTTTGACATGTTGTACATGACTGTCAGTTCAGTCTTGAGCCTAGGGAGGTCAAAGTGCCGCCCATAGCTTCCCCCAAGACTTTCAAGCTCAGAGTTGGGGAAGTTTTCTCTGTATGTTGAAAACTTCTTTGGGTCCAGGAGGGCAAGGAACAGGAGCTTTTCGTGGTCCTTGAACCTGTCCCTTAGTTGAGTGACAATGTTGTCCAGGATCTCAGTGTGCAGCTGTTGGTACACAGTGCGCACATCTGCTTGACCTTGTCTCCGTGCCCTGTGCCCACTAGGAGCCCCGACGTCACTCACGATGCCCTCATAGATGGAGTCAAAATTCCCCTTTTCTCTCTCTGTGGTGCTGCAAAAGTCATGAATGCTGGACAAACAAAACTGCATATCAAACTCATTATCCTGCAAGATCCCAAACAGCGCATCAGCGTATGCAAAAATGGAGTTGAATGTGGAGAGTAGAAAGCAGAAGTCAAAGCTTGTCAGCAGTGTTATGTAGCCATCTGCGCTATGAACTGCGTCTTCCGCAAAGTCATCGTGGTGGTCCACGATAAACTGAAAGAGCTGCAGGAGTTCCTCCCTCCACTCGTACACAGTGCAAACCAGACGCGACGAGAAGTTCCACCGCGTTGGAGCCACTCTCGGGGCTCTTCGCTGGCAAATCTCCTCCAGCGCTTTGGTGCGTGTCGCTGATTTTGTGAAATAGGCTGCCAGGCCGCTGAGATGAGAGAAGAAAACCTTGCACTCTTTGATTTTAGCAGCGCCTTGCGACATGACAAGGTTCAGAGAGTGTGCATAGCAGTGGATGAAAAGAGCCTGTGGTATTTTTTCTTTAATTTTGGCTTGTACCGCATTCAGGCCAGAGGCCATGGCTGCGGCTCCATCGTAACACTGGGCCACTACTTTGGCAGCGCATTCACATCCCTCTAAGAACTCCAGAACCCGGCCCGCCACCGCCTCTGCGCGTTTGTCCCCGCTGACGTCATCATACTTGAAGAACCTCTCCTTCACACCGCCGTCGTGAGCATAACGCAGGACATAAGACACCTGAGCAGCGTGGCTGATGTCGCTCGTCTCGTCCACCATGATGGAAACAAAGGGTGTTCTCTTCACCTCGTCTCTCATGGCCTCCGTCATCACATCTGCCACCGACTGAATCAGATCGTCCTGAACGCTGCTGGACGCGCCCATGAACACGGTGGCAGCATCAAGATGGCGGCGGAGGGGGGCGTCATATTCAGCCAGAAGCTCCAGCAGCTCCTCGTAGGTCCCTTTATCGTCGGAGTCCTTGGCCTCGCCGTGTCCTCTAAACGCCAGCCCTCGCTTCCCCAGAAACACGACGACGCTGACGAGACGCTTCAGGATTTCTCGGTTCTGCCGGACCGCGCGGTTGTGGGCCAGAGTTCGGTTGCGGCGCTGCTCGTCCGGCTGAAGATGTGGCCCGGCGTGGCGGAAGGTTTTGAAAGTGACGGTGGCTTGCAGGTGTGCAGCAGAGTCCTGGTGGCGGTGGGCGGACTTGGTCAGATTCCCGAGGCTACAGAAGCCAGCACAGGCCCAGGCGGAGGCCCTGTCGGTGGAGAAC
Organism: Lampris megalopsis; assembly: GCA_022114975.2. Lineage (NCBI taxonomy): Eukaryota > Metazoa > Chordata > Actinopteri > Lampriformes > Lampridae > Lampris > Lampris megalopsis. Next base: position 299,398 of record JAJHIY020000622.1, on the reverse strand, counting down.
AGCAGGCAGCTCCAGCAGTACAGCCGGTTCGTTGCTCTGCATCCCGTCATCCAGGGGTAGCGTTGGTAGTTATCCGCCTTGAAACGCCTCTTAAAGCTGTTCCTGTCTTCGGTGAGGGGAAGAGCGGGAGTTGGCCTTCCGTCTCCGATCACGCGCTGCTGTTCCCCGAAAGCGCGCCTTGAGAAGGGAAACGCTAGCAAGCTAGCGACAACGTCGCTGTCGTCCTCTCCTCCTGGAGCCATGCTCGCTCCGGCTTCAACTTCTCTCTCGGACCAAACTGGACTTCATCGCACTCGTCTGATGCACAGCCTGGCGTTAGGTAGGGATGTGCGGGTCGGTCGGTTGGTTTAAGTGAACCAGTAGATTTGGATCGCCACCGTGAAAGAGTCGCTCCGTCACAAGTTAGGACTCCTCAGCAACCGCACGTCATTCTTTTATATGACTGAGTCCGCGTCTGGATAGGTCTGGACTTCTAGAGGTCTTGGCCCACCCACTGCAACAGCACAACATGATTGGCTGAGTCACCTGTCACTTTCTAAATAAACACACAAGCACAGGGACTTCTAGCAGTCCTAACCAATGAGGGAGCCAGCCAGCTAACCCTTTCTCTGCCAAGAGACAACGAAATCTGATTGGATAACTCGATTTTCACGGTTTCAGTACAGTAACCCTTTCATTACCGAAGCAAACTTGATAGAAACTAGGGCTAGAATTATTATTAAATTAAAGATTTTAAATATAGCATTTAAAATACTGATATGTTGGGCCTTCTCTGGAGTCCCTAAGGGTTCCCCTCCAGTTTCATATGCAAGTATGGGCGTGACTCACACCCATACTTGCATATGAAACTGGTCGTTGGTTTGGGTGGTTATGCCACTGTATCGTTTATAAGGGTGGGGGTACCTGCAGTCAGCTGAGACTGAAGAGGTCACTTAGATGATGATGAAACGTTTCTGTCAGGAAACGTTGTGTCCAGATGAACTGATTCAACCTTCTGTGATTTCCTTACCTGGATTATTGAGCAGCATCAATACAATAACATGAGGATTTTAAAATGAATAGAATGCACATTAGTCGCTGGTAACGCCATGTTTTTAACCAGACTTTAAACTTTCACTGAGATATTAAAACAAGATTAGTGAGCTGAAAACACACAAGTAATTTTCACTTAACCATGTTTGGTGATATTTGGAAGAGTCGTGGTGCTCACTTAGGTCAAATCTATCACCATAATTTCAACATAAAGACCACATCAGGCTCATTTTTGTCAATCCAGCAAATTCCAACAAAAGTTTTGCCGTTTTTTGGTTTCGCTGTCATATCCAGCATCAAAACACAACACTTGGCTGATATAATTCAACTTTAAATAATTTGCCCTGAAAACAATTCTCCACCACCAGCAAACCGAATTCAGTTTGGGTTAGAGGTCATCAGGCTGTAGGTTGAAGGTCATCAGGCTGTAGGTTGGAGGTCTTCAGGCTGTCAGTGGGGGGTTATCAGGTTGTGGGTTGGAGGTCATCAGGCTGTAGGTTGAAGGTCATCAGGCTGTAGGTTGGAGGTCTTCAGGCTGTCAGTGGGGGGTTATCAGGTTGTGGGTTGGAGGTCATCAGGCTGTCAGTGGGGGGTTATCAGGTTGTGGGTTGGAGGTCATCAGGCTGTGGGTTTGAGGTCATCAGGCTTTGGGTTGGAGGTCATCAGGCTGTGATGCTTCTTTGAAGTCAGCAACAAACAAACAAACCCTGGCAGATGTGACGTCACTTCATACCTTTAGGAACTGTCCGGGTCTGCTGGATACTTCAAAATATGTACAATCCACAAGATAACACATGCTTTGTTTTACTTAACCACTATGAAAATTTAACTGATTCACAGAGACCACTGCCACCTGTTTGTCTGGTGAAAACTTGAGTAACCGGTTAGAAATAAAAACAGGCCTACTGAAGTGAGAAAAAGGGGAGCTTTTATCAAAGCGAGCACTGCTTGGTCGACTTAATGTCCAATTTAACGGTGGACATGAAAACTTTATTAAAGCGCCTCAATGATCAAATCAGAAGTAAAGCCAAGATTAATACGTTGCAGAATTCGTTGTGGTTTTCATACAGAGAAAGTCACATTTCAGGTCTTACTTCAACTCTGTATAAAACATGACTGGCAAGCAGACCTTCTGCTTCAAATAAATAAGACAAGAACTCGACATCAGTCAGTCGCAGGACCACACAAACTGATTTATCTGACAGCTCTTTTAAATCCAGGAGGGTAGAATTCAATTCAAATTAATAAAAAACACCATCCTTAACGTACAGTACGACATCACAACACCATCTTCCACAAGAGCAAGAGAAGCTCCTGGAAGCACAGCTCCCAGTCCCCCTCTCCTTCTCATCCTCCCTGCTGCTCCTCTGGCATCATCACCATCACCTCTCCCTCCATCACCACCTTGTCTCGGACCGAGCAGCTCACGGCTATAAAGCTAAATGACATCTTCATCTTGCGGACCTCTGCCTCGGCAAGCACCTCCTCCCCGACATAGAGCGGTGCTGGGAAGCGGATCTCCTGATAGAGGAAGACGCAGCCGCGGCCTGGCATCTTAGTGCCCAGCACGGCCGAGATCAGCCCATTGATGAGCACGCCGTGCACGATGGGCCTCTCGAAGGCAGTGGTTCTGGCATAGGTCGGGTCCAGGTGCAGTGGGTTGGTGTCGCCCGTCAGCTGGGCGAACAGCTCCAGGTCGCGGGTGGAGAAGGCCTTGGTGAGCGAGGCGCGCTGGCCTACATGGAGCCCCCGAAGGGATGGAGCCCTGCTGACCGCCGTCCTCCCAGCTGCTCTGCAGGCTGCCATGATGAACGAGCCGGGTAACCTCTTTTTCCAAAGGGTGTTCATTTTCTGCCCAGCTGTGTGTGTGTGTGTATGAATGGTGAGTTGACGTCTGGTGTGGTTTCTTCTGTCAGTTCAGCTGTAGTTCTCTGCTGTTTCCACTCAGCGCCAGTAAGAAAGGAGAAACCTGAAAAACACAGAACCGGAACAACTCTTGAGCTCCACAGTCTCTCAGGTTAAAAGTTCTCATGTCCTTCTGTTTCAGTCCTGATCGCTACTGTGCAGACGCGACAAGTCAAAACACACAAGACCAAGTCGTTGAAATAGAAAGGTGGTGGAGACACATCAGGTTTACTGACATCGTCACACTCCTTCAATAAAAATCAGTTTACTGTGACTGGCGTTAACAACAGAAGCAATCAGCTGCTGTGGTTTTAAATGCAAGACATCACATCAGTCAGTGCGTTGACATGCACAGTTAAGTTGCGCTTCGGTTACAGCTCCATGACGCCATGTAATTGGACTACTGTCATTGTCCCAGTACACAAGAACCGAGGGAGAATTGATTTATTGACGGGAAGTATGTTCGACCCCGGTACAGTAGGGGGCTGAAAGGGGGCACACTTTCAGCTGGTTGCTATTGGACGTTCTTCCAGTTGACCTATTGCATCACATACCAAACAAGAAGTGACAAACAAGTTAGCAAGCGGCAAGGATATTCAACTCCTTTAGCTGACACAACATGAAGTTTGTCTCCTCGTCTGTCCAGAAATACTCACCATGTTGATACTGTCGATACTACGCTGTTCCACTTCCGGGTGAAAAGACCACCGCGGGAACTATGGATCATGCACAGAACGCCTAGGCCAGTTCAGGGCCGATTGAAGCATATACATGCCAGAGTAAATCCATCCCCAACCACATCATCTAGGTGTGTTAGTCCCACTTCCAGAAATTGGATTTAGTACGACTTCAGTGGGACTGACACGTTTACATGTATTTTAAAGTCCAGTTTTAGTCGGACTAACACAATAAATCCACTTTTTCTGACATCACGTAAACGTACAGATGTGTTAGTTTCATGTTTACTTTGCTTCAGTATCACTACTGATATTTACTAGTCATGTGACTGACTCGTAACGTAACAGTAAGATATTTACTTGTCATTTACTAGTCACATCATGATCTCTACTAATGTTATGATGTTGCCCAGTCATATTGTACTGACTAGTCACAGCACAACATGTACACAGTACAACATGCACTGTATGTGATGATATGTGCTGAGATGTTTCACACAGCAGCTTTAGTCTCCAGGCTGTGGTCTGGCAGGGCTGCAGCGCTGGTCTGAGACCTTAACGCCTCACAGCCAATTTATCTGTCGGTCAGACCTGTTTCACACTGCAGTGATCAGCCTGAGTGGATGCGCTCAATAACAACATTTAAGAAGACACAAACCTGTGAGATTAAATGAAATATCTACTACTACTACTACTTTCAGCTGCTCCCATTAGGGGGCGCCACAGCAGATCATCCGTTTCCATCTCTTCCTGTCCTCTGCGTCTTCCTCTGTCACACCAGCCACCTGCATGTCCTCCCTCACCACATCCATAAACCTCCTCTTTGGCCTTCCTCTTCTCCTCTTCCCTGGCAGCTCCATATTCAGCATCCTTCTCCCAGTATACCCAGCATCTCTCCTCCACACATGTCCAAACCATCTCAATCTTGTCTCTCTTGCTTTGTCTCCAAACCGTCCAACCTGAGCTGTCCCTCTAATATACTGGTTCCTAATCCTGTCCTTCTTCATCACTCCCAGTGAAAATCTTATCATCTTCATCTCTGCCACCTCCAGCTCCACCTCCTGTCTTTTCATCAGTGCCACTGTCTCCAAACCATATAACATAGCTGGTCTCACTACCATCTTGTAAACCTTCCCTTTAACTCTTGCTGGTACCCTTCTGTCATAAATCACTCCTGACACTCTTCTCCACCCTGCCTGCACTCTCTTCTTCACCTCTCTTCTGTACTCCCCGTTACTTTGGACAGTTGACCCCAAGTGTTTAAACTCATACGCCTTCATCACCTCTACTCCTTGCGTCCTGACCATTCCACTGTCCTCCCTCTCATTCACGCATAGGTATTCCGTCTTGCCGCGACTGACTTTCATTCCTCTTCTCTCCAGTGCATACCTCCACCTCTCCAGGCTCTCCTCCACCTGCACCCTACTCTCGCTACAGATCACAATGTCAGCCGCAAACATCATAGTCCACGGAGACTCCTGCCTGATCTCGTCCATCAACTTGTCCATCACCACTGCAAACAAGAAAGTCACATTATGATCTCTACTAATAATGTTATCATGTTCACCAGTCATACTGTACTGAGTAGTCACAATACATGTACTAGTTATGTGATGACATGTGCTGAGATGTTTCACACAGCAGCTCTAGTGTGTCTCCAGGCTGAGATGTTTCACACAGCAGCTCTAGTGTGTCTCCAGGCTGAGATGTTTCACACAGCAGCTCTAGTGTGTCTCCAGGCTGAGATGTTTCACCCATCAGCTTAGTGTGTCTCCAGGCTGTGGCCTGGCAGGGCTGCAGCACTAGTGCTGACGCTGTGCGGGAGCTTAATACCGCACAGCCAACTTGAGTTTATGGGTCGGTCAGACCTGGTTCATAGTGCAGCGATCAGCTTACATTTGGATGTGCTCAATAACGAAATGTAAGAAGAGACAAACCTGTGAGGTTAAATGAAATGTAAAGGATTAAAACTTGTTTTCTCTGTGTCCTGACAGTCCACCAAGAGGTCCTACATGCTTTGGGAAGGGGGATGATTCTAAATGTTTGTCTGTATTAACTTGACCCCTCTCTTCCAGTTTTCTTAGCTAAAGATGGATTAACTAACACAAGGCTGAACTAAACTTGTGTCTCAGTATCAACAGCAGACCTGCAGGACTCTGAAGGCACACGACTGGTTCCGACAGGAGCCCAGAAGAGTCAGAGAGCTCCACAACTTCACCAGACCCCTGTAGAGAGGACAGAACACACACACACACACACACACACACACACACACACACACACACACACACACACACAGAGTTTGGTCAGTTATCAGGAACAATTTATCTGTCATGTTATCAGCTCATGTTGGACAGTTTGGAGAAGAAGCAAGAGAGACAAGATTGAGATGGTGTGGACATGTGTGGAGGAGAGATGCTGGGTATACTGGGAGAAGGATGCTGAATATGGAGCTGCCAGGGAAGAGGAGAAGAGGAAGGCCAAAGAGGAGGTTTATGGAGGTGGTGAGGGAGGACATGCAGGTGGCTGGTGTGACAGAGGAAGATGCAGAGGACAGGAAGAGATGGAAACGGATGATCCGCTGTGGCGCCCCCTAACGGGAGCAGCCAAAAGCAGTAGTAGTAGTAGAAGTAGTCGTAGTAGTTATAATAATAATGATGAAGATAATAATAGTAACAATAATCATAGTAAAAGCAACAACAACATCCGCACAGAAAACTTGCTGGCCCAATGGAAAAACCCCGGACATTTTGGCCATTGGCTTGGCATGCATTAGACACGGGCCGTCCATATAAGCAAGGTAAGCAATTATTACCCAGTGAAAAAAGAAAAAATAACACTGTGAAATATTAAAATAAAAGTGCTAATATAAACCGTTTGTTTGTCTTCATTAAAAGAGTCGTCGTCTTTTGTTCCAGTGCGGCAGCAGTAATTAATTTGTGTTAGCGTTTTGGCGCCACCTGCAGGTGTAAGCACACTCTCCTTGCTTTCTCTAGTGTGGATTCGAATGCATAAGAAGAAGGCATTATCCACCACGGGCGTTGAACTTGTTCCCTCAGCCTGCTACTAACATGCCCAGGGTGAGCATGCTTACAAACCAGTCAGTAGCTCTTTCCTTATCAATGTCATCACGTCCACGTTCACGCAACAGACCTGCATACTAGCTCCTAGCTAACCAGCTCCTAGCTAACCAGCTCCTAGCTCACCAGCTCCTAGCTCACCAGCTCCTAGCTAACCGCTGTCGACTGATTTTAACATCACAGTGAACATGGACAGCAGTACTGTAAACATCAGCGACCGTCGGGGTATTTGCAAACCGGATTTCACGGGAAAAACTGAGTTACTTTCTAAAGGCCGCCCGGAACCAGCGTTGAAAGACCTTCACAGTAAAGAGGGAAGGCTGGTGAGGGGTTCCAACAAGCCTGGTACGGACATCAGACATGGCTGTGTGGCTGTGCAGCGACTAGCCGCCTCTTCTGCTGCTCCTGTCCGCTGTTTCCAACGGGTGATTGTAGTGTTTGGACTCAGGCGGGCTACGGACACCTTAATAACCTGACACAGGGGCCCAGTAAACACCAGAAGACCACAGGACACGTCAGAAGCCAGGTAGCATTGAAAACATTTGGCACCAGCCGTATCGATTTAGCTCTCAAAGAGCAAACGAGATTATCGATTGATCTTCACAACCGAAAGGTTAGGGAGAATAGAGATACTCTAAACAAACCGATTGGTGCCACAGTTAGCTAAGCAAGAAATAGCATTGTGGGGCGATGAGGAAGGCAAGGACTCTGAACCGTGGCAATTACATGGAACTCATTCATCTCATTGCAAAGGAAGATGCGAATTTAGCCACCCATTTAAGCTCGTCTACTGTTTCCTCTGGCCTTTCCAATAAGATCCAAAACGATCTGATTGAGGCAATCGGAGACGTCATCATCAACAACATTAAAAATGAGATTTCTGAAGCCCCCTTTGTTGCTGTACAAGTTGATGAATCAACAGATGTAACAAGTACAGTACAGGCATCGGTCATTCTGCGCTACGTGCTGAATCAAGAGGTGAACAAACATACGATGGAGCCGCCGTTGTGGCATCTAGTTTAAATGGAGTTCAGGCCAAGATCAGACAAAAAATACCAGAGGCTACTTTTACACATTGTTACGCTCATAAAATAAATCTCGTATTATCACAATCGGCGAGGTCTATTTCAGAATGCCAGGTCTTTTTCAAAACAGTGGAAGGGCTTTCATCGACACTGACAAAAAGACAGGAGGTGGAGCTGGAGGTGGCAGAGTTGAAGATGATAAGGTTTATCACTGGGAGTGATGAAGAAGGACAGGATTAGGAACGAGTATATTAGAGGGACAGCTCAGGTTGGACCGTTTGGAGACAAAGCAAGAGAGACAAGATGGAGATGGTGTGGACATGTGTGGAGGAGAGATGCTGGGTATATTGGGAGAAGGATGCTGAATATGGAGCTGCCAGGGAAGAGGAGAAGAGGAAGGCCAAAGAGGAGGTTTATGGATGTGGTGAGGGAGGACATGCAGGTGGCTGGTGTGACAGAGGAAGATGCAGAGGACAGGAAGAAATGGAAATGGATGATCCGCTGTGGCGCCCCCTAACGGGAACAGCTGAAAGTAGTAGTAGTACTAGTACTAGTAGTAGTAGTAGGAAGGGCTTTCATCATTCTTCAACAAATCGACAAAGTGCATGAAACTCCTGGATGAGGTCGTCAAACGATGGATACCAAGAGCTGCACCGACACGGTGGTATTCTCACTCACGCTTCGTCCAGACAGTTGGCCACCACTACTCGGATTTGCAGACCATGTTTCAGTCGATGATCGATAATCCTACTGACTGGGATGATGAAACCCTAATGATGGCTACAGGCTATGACGCTTGGCTGGTAAAGGCCTCGACGTGCTTTCTCCTTGACACCTATGAGGACACTTTCAGTGTCACTGATGCGCTGTTTAATGTGCTGCAAAAAAGGGACTGGACATTGGTTATTGTTGTTCTAGAATACAAGACACAATGGCAGCTTTGGAAAACTAACGGCAGGGCTTTGATGCGCACTATGCGCAATTTGACCAGAAATGCAGCCAGCTCAACCTCACGGAGGGAGGGGCGAGCAAAACCCAACCAATCCATCAAAGACGAGAGAAAGACACTTTTTCACAGGATTTTGAATGACACGCTCGCACAAATGAAGGCTAGATTTAGCAATTTCAACAGTTTGAATTTCCTTGGCCTCATTGACAAGCAATTTAACCAAATGTCAAAAAACATTTGAGAGCCCGGTGGTGTATGCTAAACACTTGGATTTCATCAGGCTTAAGGCAGACTTAGTTGGACTTTACCAAATACAGGAGGTGAGAGAGAAAAGACTTGGGGAGAAGCTTGGGTGGCTCATTCAGCATGATTTGGTTGAAACCGTTCCCGAGGCAACAAAATTGCTAAAATCAGTCTTAACTATACCAGCAACAATGGTATCTGTTGAGAGGTTATGTTCAACGATGAAGAGAGTGAAGACCCTCAGTCGAAATTGCACCGGACAAGGACGCCTTTCATCGCTGGCCCTGGTTTCAGTTGAGAAGGAGAGACTTTCCAAACTCCAACAAGCGGAAGACTTTTACAGTAAAGTCATGGAGGTGTTCATTCACAAGGAGAGACGCGTGGATTTCGTGTCCAAGTACAGTAAGATCACATATTTCTGTAACTTTATGTTATGGCTGCTGGTTCATACTGTTCGCTAGCCTGATAAGCTGATGGCGATCTGATTTAACTGCTGTGCTGCACTGGTTATACTTTATTTAAGACTGCCTTCTTTACCTTTTGAGTGTAGGCCTATGTGTTGTGCATTGATGTTGAGAACATTGTGTCTGGAGAGAGATGAGTTGGGCCAGAGCAGATTGTCTATCAGCAGCTCTGAGTTTGGCAAATTGTCGCTGTCCATCCCGGTGGTTCTGAGTCAATCGATGAGCGGCGTGTATGGCCCTTGATTTGCAACATTATATCGTGACTGGTAATTTTTTTTTGTTTTTGGTAATTTGATCATAATGTCCGCCACAGTAACACTGCGCTTACTGTTTGTTAGCGGGTTCTAGGGCATCAATTTACCTGAATGGCATTCCCTTGACACTGCACTCACCCATAACATTTGTGCTTGGCACAATGCGTAATTAAGTGTATTAAAACATTTTATTCTTACCCAATCTCAAAGCTCTCGGCACGTGCCTGGCGTGCATGACATGATTTGGCCCTTGGGGAAAACTAATTGGGGAACTGTGCTACAGGCTAACCACTTCTACTTTTAATTCATTAACTCTTAGGGCCCTCAGGCCGTCGGTGAGCGTCTGTGACCCTAGTTTTTGTGGTGTGTCCCGCACCATCGGCACTAGTCGGACCCCTGTTGGCAGCTTTTCGGCCAATTCAGCACGTTGAATGGGCGGAGCCCGTCGGTGCGAGAGATCACTCTGATTGGCTGTTCAGCTTAGCGAATCAGTGCAGAACGTACTTGCTAGTTGGCCGTCGGCTGTAGTCTTTGCGGTGTGTTCAAGTGCTATTTGTTTGGCCCAGGCGGCAGGCGACGTGAGGCGATGCAACAGTCGGCCTTCGTCGCCACTAGTCGGTTTGGTGTGTCTGAGCCCTTAGTCTGATGTTGATCCGTTACAGGTTCTGTCCCTTCCAGTTCAATCAATTTTAGTTTGATTCATATCGTTTTATTCCACCATTCTTCAATATCCTCTTCACTCCATTTTATTTTTCTTTACCTTTTACAGGATGTAAAATGCATTATGTTGCAACTTTATGTACTGAATGTGCATAACGAAGTACTGAGGTCAAAGGAGGTACTTTACATAATTAATGGTTGTCTTGAGTCAAAGTAAAAGTGTGCCTTGAAACCACAAGAGTCCATGTAAGTACAAGTCATGTAGTGTTATGTTCTTAATAATGTCTCCTACGTTCTTCATGTCACCAAACTCCCCTCTATCTCTTCTTCATCACACTTCCCTTTTATCTATTCTTCATCACACTTCCCTCTTTATCTCTTCTTTATCACACTTCCTTTTTTCTCTTCTTCATCAAACTTCTTCATCACACTTCCCTCTTTATCTCTTCTTTATCACACTTCCCTTTTATCGCTTCTTCATCACACTTCCCTTTTATCTATTCTTCGTCAAACTTCTCTTTATCTCTTCTTTATCACACTTCCCTTTTTATTTCTTATCTCTTCATCACACTTCCCTTTTTCTCTTCTTCATCAAACTTCTTTATCAAACTTCCCTTTTATCTCTTCTTCATCACACTTCCCTTTTTCTCTTCTTCATCAAACTTCTTTATCTCTTCTTCATCACACTTCCCTTTTATCTCTTCTTCATCAAACGTCCCTCTTTATCGCTTCTTCATCACACTTCCTTTTATTTCTTCTTTATCTCTTCATCACACTTGCTTTTTATCTCTTCTTCATCAAACTTCCCTCTATCTCTTCTTCATCACACTTCCCTTTTATCTATTCTTCGTCAAACTTCTCTTTATCTCTTCTTTATCACACTTCCCTTTTTATTTCTTCTTTATCTCTTCATCACACTTTCCTTTTTATCTCTTCTTCATCAAACGTCCCTCTTTATCGCTTCTTCATCACACTTCCTTTAATTTCTTCTTTATCTCTTCATCACACTTGCTTTTTATCTCTTCATCAAACTTCCCTCTATCTCTTCTTCACCACACTTCCTTTTATTTCTTCATCAAACTTCTCTTTATCTCTTCTTTATCACACTTCCCTTTTTATCTCTTCTTTATCTCTTCATCAAACTTCACCCTATCTCATCTGTATCTCTTCTCATCACACTTCCCTATTCATCTCTTCTTTATCAAACTTCCCTCTCTATCTCTTCTTCCTTGTTCCCTCCCTCTATTCTGCAGGTGGGTGTAGTGTAGGAGATGAACCACTGTTAGTCGTTACCTGCTGTAAACCCTCAGAACTGCCGTCAGCGTCTCCTCCTCATATTTCAATAGGTCAAAGGGGAACGCTGCTCCCACCTGACATGTGCTCACACACACACACACACACACACACACACACACACACACACACACACACACACACACACACACACACACACACACACACACACACACAATACATATAGGTTAGTTGAGAAAGGCTATGCAGTGTAAAGGTCATGAATTTACAGTTCAGATCATCTGTTCTTCTGAGCCGTCCAGGGGCGTCATGTGTCAGTCATTGCTATGGGCAAATTTGACCGTACACACCCATGGAATGTTTTAGCCCTCAAGAATGTCTGACAGTCAGCAGCAAAGCATGATGGTTATTTGTAATTCCTTCCTCCGAACATCTATTGTCTACCTCTTACAACAAGCAATTAGCCAGGCCTGCAAAGACATCAGTGTTAGCCAACTGGTGTGTAAATTCAGGGGTTACCCAGGTTCTACACTGGTCTCTGAGACAAACTTCAGGGCTACAAAATCCCAAGGGTGTGTACGCACAAATTTGCCCATAGTAACGACTGATACATGAGGCCCCCGGTCTCTGCTCCACCCCCTCTGCTGATCCGGGGAGGGCTGCAGACTACCACGTCTCCTCCCATACATGTGGAGTCACCAGCCGCTTCTTTTCCCCTGACAGTGAGGAGTTTCACCAGGGGGACGTAGCGCGTGGGAGGCTCACACTATTCCCCCCAGTCCCCCCCCTGAACAGGCGCCACGACTGACCAGAAGAGGCGCTAGTGCAGCGACCAGGACACCTACCCACATCTGGCTTCCCACCCGCAGACACAGCCAATTGTGTCCGGCCATGCCGGAAGTAACACGGGGATTCAAACCGGTAATCCCCATGTTGGTAGGCAACGGAATAGACCGCTACACCAAAGACCCAAAGATTTTTATCCACAATGAAACAGACATGAACCTCTGGCCAGGGCAGTGTGATGTTACCTCTCCATAAAGACTCCTGAGGGCACTGGTGATGAGCTGCTTCAATTCTACAGCACTCAGTGTGGTACCTTCATTCTCTAGTACACTACACACACACACACACACACACACACGTCCCTTTAATGACCGGGTAGAAGAAATTATCTCAATATATGTTCATGTTACATTCACTTTCACTCATCAACACCACTAACATGACAATACTAACATAGTACCACAGTACATACTGATACACATGCTACACAGACACCATGATCAGAATATAAACATTCATTGATCAACATTAATCAACATGGCTACAGTTGTGTTTAAGAGGAAGATGACAGCAGTAAAGTCTTCAGGTGAGGACAGTGATGTCATAAGGGGGGGGCTTACAGTGACATCATTAAGTTGAGACAGGGAGATGTTCAGGATAGGACAGTGATGTCATTAAGGTGAGACTAACAGGGAGACCTTCAGGATAGGACAGTGATGTCATTAAGGTGAGACTTACAGGGAGACCTTCAGGATAGGACAGTGACGTCATTAAGGTGAGACTTACAGGGAGACCCTCAGGATAGGACAGTGATGTCATTAAGGTGAGACTAACAGGGAGACCTTCAGGATAGGACAGTGATGTCATTAAGGTGAGACTTACAGGGAGACCTTCAGGATAGGACAGTGATGTCATTAAGGTGAGACTTACAGGGAGACCTTCAGCATAGGACAGTGATGTCATTAAGGTGAGACTTACAGGGAGACCTTCAGGATAGGACAGTGACGTCATTAAGGTGAGACTTACAGGGAGACCTTCAGGATAGGATAGTGATGTCATTAAGGTGAGACTTACAGGGAGACCTTTAGGATAGGACAGTGATGTCATTAAGGTGAGACTTACAGGGAGACCTTCAGGATAGGACAGTGATGTCATTAAGGTGAGACTTACAGGGAGACCCTCAGGATAGGACAGTGATGTCATTAAGGTGAGACTAACAGGGAGACCTTCAGGATAGGACAGTGATGTCATTAAGGTGAGACTTACAGGGAGACCTTAAGGATAGGACAGTGACGTCATTAAGGTGAGACTTACAGGGAGACCTTTAGGATAGGACAGTGATGTCATTAAGGTGAGACTTACAGGGAGACCTTCAGATAGTGGTAAACCGAGGCGTTTTTCAACGTGACTCGTTCAAATGTTGATGATTCTGCCGCTTCGCCAATCCGCTGCATTCTTTTTGGCTACAACAACACGAACCCCTTCGAATGACAAAGCAGGAACTTCGTTAGCATACAAACATCTGGAACCCTGTTCAATGCAGAAAATCATCAGGGCAGATTAAAGTCGCACATGCGTTTTATCTTGACAGGTGTCACATAACGTTTAGTCACATATAAATATCCCCAAGGCAGAACAGTGGACCAAACTTTACAAGCTGGTCGAGGTGGTTCAAACCTTTGGAATTTCTACACCCATCGTTCTTGATGGCCTGTTTCAGATGAAGTGCTAAGAGAACGCAGGTTTTTCTTCCAACAAGTCCACACACCTGGAGCCTCGTGTATCAATCATTACTATGAGGCAAATTTGTTCTGACACACCCATGGAATGTTTTGGCCCTCAAGATTGTCTGACAGTCAGCAGCAAAGCATGATGGTTATTTGTAATTCCTTCCTCCTAACATCTATTGTCTACCTCTTACAACGAGCAATTAGCCAGGCCTGCAAAGACATCAGTGTTAGCCAACTGGTGTGTAAATTCAGGGGTTACCCAGGTTCTACACAGGTCTCTGAGACAAACTTCAGGGCTAAAAAAATCCCATGGGTGTGTACACAAAAATTTGCCCATAGTAACGACTGATACATGAGGCCCCTGGTGATCTCACTGGTTAAAACCTCTTCAGTTAAACAGGCCAGGCCGGTCAGTAAAATGACCTGCTATGATGGATATAAAGGGACTGGAAGGAAAACATGATTACTCTTGGCAGTCCACGGCACATGTCTGCCTATGTCTTCTACAGACCAGTGGTTCTCAGTCCTGCTTGTGGCCACCACCAGTACTGCTGGTTTAATATATTGCCAAGTACATTCGCCTGGTGTGTCAGCTATTCCAACCAAACTACTCCTCAAGAGAAGCAAGTAACTGTAGTTCAGCGGCTACTAGCACAGTAGAGGGACTCACACCTGTAGTCTGGTTCCTTAGTATAAAAGATGTCTGTCCTGTAAGACACCATTGTAAAGCTGAGTCCAGTGGTGGTCTGGTGTCCAAAATCTCCAAAATTAAATCATTCATCCATCCATTATCCAAACCACTTATCCTTACTCAGGGTGGCGGGGATGCTGGAGTCTATCCCAGCAGTCATTGGGTGGCAGGTGGTGAGACACCCTGGACAGGCTGCCAAACCATCACAGGACTCATTAGTGTGTGAGAGAGTGTAGCTGAGAACTATGAGAGAGTGTAGCTGAGAACGCATCCTCTCTTAAGGCTGCGTAGGACACAATTCACAATACACAGCCTTTCATCAGGCCGTGTAGGCCATGATGAGAGTTATGGCCTACACTGGCTGGTGAGAGGCCGTGTAGGCCATGATGAGAGTTATGGCCTACACTGGCTGGTGAGAGGCCGTGTAGGCCATAACTCTCAGCTGCACTGCACACACCATCAAACCTTCTCACGTGCACTATCCAACTCTCTCACGCACACATGCACATAGTGCTTGTGTGTTCTTAAGATTAAACCACTGAATACAATGAGAGGATAGCTGATATGCACTGTGGGGAAAAACAAACTATGAAAATGTGACCCAGGCTGCAAAATACCGGTCCGGAATGATCCATTAAATCTATCACATTACTGTAAACATCGTTACCTTGTTACTTCTTTTACATCGACCAACCTTTAAACAGAGACCATGTTCATTTAAGCACATTTCCAAGAGTTTTATTTTCCATAACTTTTCCAGGACCTCTAATTTACTGACTTTCCCGGGTACTTCATGACCGTATGAACCCTGGTTGGACGCAACATGAAGACTACGAGCCGTCAGAACCGGGAACCAGCAGCAGGGTCGGACTGAGAGCCCCTAGTGGACTGGCTGCAGAGCAGAGCAGAGGGTTTCCTCACAGCCTGTACATCCGGGTGTCTCCTTTAGTCAGCTGCTGTGGAGGATCAGGTGTATGCAGGGCTTCATACCCGCTCACCACTGCACCAGCTGATTCCACTGACTGAGATCAGACGGTGTGAGATCTAGATAAGTAATGTGATATGGACGCTATGTAGCTGAATAAAGTCCTGCACACACACACACACACACACACACACACACACACACGACTCTCCACGCCTGCTGTAACGCGTTAGCATGGATGGCTGGCTGGTACCGGCAGGCTAACGGAGGTCACAGCAGCTAGCTAGCTGCTTCTAGCAAGCAGCTAGCAGCTAGCAGCTAGCTAGCTGCTCTCGAGCCTGGCGTCGCTGTCCTGCTTTCCGCAGCCACAGCTGCATCGGGAATGCAGCTCCTTAACCAATATGTCAACTTCATTTCAAATATCCCCCGTCTACTGACACGTGCTTGTGTTTATGACCCTGCATATTCAAAGATGAGGGATTATGCGGCCATGAGCCCGCTTCTGCAGCATGCCTATCGTCAAATAATGTTTAATGTTCGTATATTTTACTCACCTATATCGTGGAGTTGTATCTTTAACTTCAATAGAATACGCTGTTCGTTTTCGACCTTTCTACTGTAAAGTTTAGACCAAGGTGCTCGCCCTCCCGACTGCACTTGCACCGTGTTTCTGTTGTGTCGGCTTAGTTTCTTCTTCGTCTTCTTCTTCTTCTTCAGTCTATTTACTAAGCCTTCTTCTTCTTCAGTCTACTTACCAAGCCTTCTTCTTCTTCAGTCTACTTACCAAGCCTTCTTCGTCTTCTTCTTATTCCTCCCCTTCTTTGCCTTCTTCCTGTTATTGTTCTGGTTTATTGGCGGATGGTAAAGAACGGTTTGGTGCATTACCGCCACCACCTGGCAAGGAGTGGACCAGAAGAGTCCAGATTCAAGAGACCAGATTCTTTATTGTTACGTCTCGTTAAAAAGGTACGAGAGAGTAAAATCGTTGTGTTTCGGCTCCTCAACACTGCAGCAACAACAGCAATCAAACAAAAAAATAAAAAAACGGAACAAAAAAGTAGTAATAATGATATATAATAAATCATAATAAATAGTGTGGGGTGTATGTGAGGTGCTGTGTGTGTGTGTGTGTGCGTGTGTGCGTGTGTGTGCGTGTACATACACACAGGGTGTTGTGATGCGTCTAGTGCAGCAGTGTGTAGTTGGAGGGAAGGTGCATGTGTTCTTCCAACCCGCTTGTGTCCTTCCTGCCCTTAGCTTGCTGCCGCTGGCTAGCCTCTGTGGCTAATAGGGCAGCATGCTAGCGTGTAAGCCTTCCCTTGCCAGTACATAGCCTCTCCTTCACCAAGACTCCTGCCAGGCCTCCCCGTGGCCACACGTGGTAACTGGGGTCTTGCGGCCCAAGGCTAACTTGGCAGGGGATCTCAGAGCAGCAGTGGGCCCCAGAGATATGGTGTGCAGGCCCACCCTGGTGGACATGCCCTGGCACCTATCAACCACTGCCCCGCTGCCTTGTGGGTGAGTCTGGAAGACATAAGGCTAAGGGAGCTCACCCCAACAGAAAAGCAAGCTGTGGCGGCACGCTTCGAGGCGGTTTCCGAAAAACTGGATTTCCGGCAGCCCCCTGCAGTTGTGTGGAGGTGCCGGTCGTCTAGGGATCCCCCTTGCCATCGGAACCATCTCCTCTACAATCAAGTCATGTGGCGTTGGGAGAAGTGCACCCCCCCCATGCCACTTTAAAAACCATCTCTGCTGCGCAGGTATCTTCTGCTATCTGAGTCCTCAAAGGACCCACAGATAGAAGAAGATGGTCATCATCGGGCACCATGGACAACCAGCAAGCAAGTGTGTGTGCGCGCGCCCGCCCATTCATTCCTTCATTCATTCATTCGCATGCCCGGCCAACGACTCCCAGGTAAAGTCCTCTACGGCCAACTACGCCTTGGTCAACACACTGCTGGTGGGCAGAAGAAGCGATTCAAAGACCAAATGAAGACCACGCTGAAAAGATGTCAGATCAGCCCCTCTTCTTTGGAGGAACTTGCCTCCTGCTGCAGCATCTGGTGCTCTCACGTCTCGCAGGGAGTGAAGTCTATGGAAAACCAGCGCACACAACACCATGTAGCAAAGCGTGTGAAGAGGCACGCTCACAAAGCTACCCCTGCTCCCCCCCCCAGCACCACTTTTACATGCCCGGTCTGCAAAGCTACCCCTGCCCCCCCCAGCACCACTTTTACATGCCCGGTCTGCAAAGCTACCCCTGCTCCCCCCCCCCAGCACCACTTTTACATGCCCGGTCTGCAAAGCTACCCCTGCCCCCCCCCAGCACCACTTTTACATGCCCGGTCTGCAAAGCTACCCCTGCTCCCCCCCCCAGCACCACTTTTACATGCCCGGTCTGCAAAGCTACCCCTGCTCCCCCCCCCCAGCACCACTTTTACATGCCCGGTCTGCAAAGCTACCCCTGCCCCCCCCCCAGCACCACTTTTACATGCCCGGTCTGCAAAGCTACCCCTGCCCCCCCCCAGCACCACTTTTACATGCCCGGTCTGCAAAGCTACCCCTGCCCCCCCCCCCGGTCTAAGCATCGGCTTTGTGTCGATGCAGTTGCCCACTGGGGACCGAGGTTCAGGCCCCGGTCTCGTCACATCCGACTATGGCCGGACTCGATGAAGCAGCGATAATAAGCAACGCTGTCTTGGGGAGGGGGCGGAGTCGGCTTGTGTTCGTCACGTGACTGCGTCTCTGGGTGTGTCGGAAAAAGCAGTGGTTCGGCCTGGAGTCGCCTTGTCACGGAAGTGGGGAGGCGTCTCCTTCCAGACTGCCGGCCGGAGAGATGCAGTTGGCGAACGCATGCAGTACGAGGGTGGTGTTTGAATTAAAATAGGGATCGATTGGCCCCTAAATTGGGAGAAAAAAGGGAAAAAGCAGAAATAAATAAATAAAAAAAGCCTGGTTGCTTGGTGGAAAAAGCTCTTCTAGAGCCTACTGGTCCGAACTGAGGCTGCGGTACTGCTTGCCTCACGGTAGCAGCTGGAACAGTCCGTAGTTGGGGTGGCTGGTCTTCGATAATCCTGCGGGCTTTGTTGACGCAGCGTCCATTGTCTATGTCCTGGATGGAGGGAAGCTCGCATCCACTGATGTCCTGGGCCATCCGCATAACCCTCTGCAGTGTGTTGTGGTTGTGGGCAGTACAGTTCCCATGCCAGGTGGTGATGCACCCAGTCAGGATGCTCTCGGTTGTGCCTGTGTAGAAGGCCTGTAGAATCTTGGGCCCCCTGCCGAACTTCTTCAGTCGCCTGAGGTGAAAGAGGCATTGCTGTGCCTTTTTCACCACATGGCTGGTGTGTTCATCCCAGGTGGGGTTCTCGGTAATGTGGACACAGAGGAACTTGAAGCTCTTGAAGACCACACTGAAAAGATGCCAGATCAACCCCTCTTCTTTGGAGGAACTTGTCTCCTTGTCTCACCATCTGGTGCTCTCTACAGCAGTCCCGTTGATTGTGGTGGGGTCCAGCCTCCCCTCCCCCTCTTCCAGTCGTCCACAATCAGCTCCTTGGTTTTGTCGACGTTGAGAGAGAGGAAATTCTCCTGGCACCACTTTGTTAGGTTGTTGACCTTGTTGTTGTAGGTTGTTGACCTCTCCCCTGTATGTCATCTCGTCATCGTCGGTGATCAGGCCCATCGCCGTCGTGTCGTCCGCAAACTTTATCACCAAGTTGGAGCTATGTGTGGCCATGCAGTCATAGGTGTATGGGGAGTAGAGGAGGGGTCTCAGGACGCAGCCCTGGGGGGCTCCTGTGTTGAGGGGCAGAGGGGCAGAGGTGTTGGAGCCCATCCTCACCACCTGGCGTCGGCACGACAAAACTTCTATGTACTTCCATCCATCCATCCATCCATCCATCCATCCATCCATCCATCCATCCATCCATCCATCCATTATCTGAACCGCTTATCCTGCTCTCAGGCCGACAGGTACTTAAAAAAACATATCTTCTGAATTAAACTAGTTATTTCACAGGTTTCTGACAGGGACTTAAATCTCTCCCAGCAGCTACTGCACACCTTCTCCAGAAGCTCCCAAAACACCCAGACATGTCCCTGATACATCGACAACTATGTCAGTTCGCTCAGATGGTTATTAACTGTATGCTGGAATAGAAGGACAATCTGAGCGAGCTGACATAGTTGTCGATGTATCAGGGACATTTCTGGGCAGAATGGATCGTTTGCAAGATGTCGATCAGATCCA
Organism: Lampris megalopsis; assembly: GCA_022114975.2. Classification (NCBI taxonomy): domain Eukaryota; kingdom Metazoa; phylum Chordata; class Actinopteri; order Lampriformes; family Lampridae; genus Lampris; species Lampris megalopsis. The sequence continues at coordinate 279,471 of JAJHIY020000622.1, read as the reverse complement.
CAACGGTAGCAGGTCCGGCAAGATGTAGGACGAGAAGAAACAGCAGCAGCAGGGCGAGACAGAGCAGGACGAGAAGGAGCGGGACGAGAAGGAGCGGGACGAGAAGGAGCGGGACGAGAAGGAGCGGGACGAGAAGGAGCAGCCAGCCAGCGACGCAGACGGAGGCTTCGGCGGTTTGCGATGGCGGCGTGCAGCGCTATGTGCAGACACAACTTGCACGGGCGTTGAGCGCTCACCAGCAATAAGCTCAGCTTGTGTTACGGGTCTAGATAGCCTACTGAAACAGCTTGCTCCGCAACGGCTTCCATCTGTCTTGCAGTTGTAATGGCTCGTTGCAACGTTATAGGAGCAGTCTCTCTCGTACGCGACGGTTTAAGACGTTTTCCACCAACTGATCTCGTAGCATTTCATCCGAGTTTACGAACTCACACGTAGATGCTACGTCTCTTATTACTGCAACGTCCTGTAGCACAGATTCATTGGGAGTTTGAACGCACTTTCTGAAGGCATGACGCTCAGCCACTATGTTCCGAGTCCGACCTATAGTAAAATGTGCTTCTAAAGCTTTTACAGCACCTTCCACGGTCCGACCTTGGTCCGGCAGTGTATAGAAGAGTCTCTGGCCCTCAGTCCCCAGGCAGTGTAGAAGTAATGCTCGTTTCCGAGTATCCAGCCAGACGTCTGTGTTCGTTGCAACCACTTGCAGAACTGTTGCGGAACATTTTCAACCACGTGTTGTATGGCAGCGGAGGCTCACCAGGGCAGGGCAGAAAAGGTGTAGAAAAAAGTGTAACTGTAGCCACCTTCAGTAGAGGGGGTACAGAACTCGTCGCCAATTTGTTCTGTTGGGATATGTGTTGTGTAAGTAGTGTATGTATAAGTAAGGAAGTATAAATAAGTAAGTAAAGCACGGAGCTCAGTAGCAATGATCAGTCGTTTCTCATTCTCTTTTTCTCTTCTCTTCTGCCTGACGTTACACGCAACAGAGCATTCATAATGTAGCGAGTTCGGGGGGCAGCCGGGAACCGCCGCAGCCAGGACCCAAACCAGTGTCTCCCGCACCATGGAAGACTATGTTAACCAGTCGACTAAAGGATCCGACCCGTTAGCCCAGCGAGTCTATTTATCCGTGCACATTACACTACCCCACTCCTTCGGCGCTTCAGCATATCAGCTCCCTCACGCCTCTGGGCGCACGCGCTTCCGATGGCCTCGCGGTCTCACCATTCCACCTCTGACACCAATGTAGCAAATTCGGGGGGCAGCCGGGACGTGAACCAGTGTCTACCGCATCACTGGCGACTGCGCTAACCGCTCGACTAAAGGGTCCGACCCGTATAGCGATCATGGATAACTAGACTCGCTAGCACTTGGCTAACGGGTCGGACCCTTTAGTCGACTGGTTAACGTTGTCGCCCGTGGTGCGGGAGATCCGGGTTAGCGTCCCAGCTGCGGCGGTTCCCGGGCTGCCCCCCTTGAATTCGCTACATTGGTGTCAGAAATGGAATGGTGAGACCGTGAGGTCATCGGAAGCGCGTGCGCCAAGAGACGTGAGGGGGCTGATATGCTGAAGCGCAGGGACGCGCTTCCCGAAGGAGGGGGTAGAGTAACGTGCACGGATAAATAGACACGCTAGCCCTTGGCTAACGGGTCGGACCCTTTAATCGACTTGTTAACGTTGTCGCCCGTGGTGCGGGAGATCCGGGTTCGCGTTCCGGCTGTGGCGGTTCCCAGCTGCCCCCCGAATTCGCTACAATGATATTGGTGCCACCTACTGGGGTATGCATAGAACACAACAGAGTGGGGTAATTGGCCGGATACAATTGGGGAGGAGAAGGAAGGAAAAAAAAGAAGCTGCATGCAGTTCTGGCAGAATTTGTACAGGTCTTGTGCCACATATTTCCAGTGAGGTTGAGGTCCGGACTTTGACTTGGCCACTTCAAAACGTTCACTTTTTTGTCGCGTTGCTTTAGCCTTGTGCTTAGGATCACTGTCCTGCTGGAAGGTGAACCTTCTCCCAGGCTTCAGTTTCATGACAGACTGCAACAGGTTTTCTTCCATATTTGCCTGTATTTAGCTCCATCCAGTCTTCCCTCATTTTTAACAAGGTTCCCAGTGCCTGCAGATGAAAAGCAACCCCATGCCATGATTCACTGTGTGTGTGAGTGTGTGTGTGTGTGTGGGGGGGGGGTTAGGGCATGAGCAGTGTTAGGTTTGTGCCACACATAACACTTTGAGTTTTGGTCAAAAAGCTCACCTTTCGTCTCATCTGACCACAAAACCTGTACCCACATCCTAACTGGGTCTCTCTCATGCTTGGTAGCAAACTCTAACCGTGCTTTTATCTGCATAGTTTCTAGCAACAGCTTCTTTCTTGCCTCCCTCCCATACAGGCCAGATTTATGGAGAGCCTGTGATATGGTTGGCTCATGCACATTTACCCCAGTTTCTGCCATTGACCTCTGGTGCTCCTTCAAAGTGACTGCAGGATCATCTGTGGCTTTCCTCACCAGCCCACGTCTTGCTCGGACACGTGGCTTTGAGGGACGGCCTGTCCTACAAAGCGTCTGGGTGGTGTGATACAGCTTCCACTTTCTGACAATGGATTCAGCAGTTTTTCGTGGGTCATCCAAACACATGGATATTGTTTTGTATCCCTTTCCCGCCTTCTGCATTTTATTCACTTTGTCTCTTCAGTATTATGCTCCCTTTTCTTCATTTTCTGATGGAGTTCACGCTAATGAACTTTACACAGAGTGCTTTTTTATCCATAAACGAGACCGTTATTTTAATATCTTACAGGTGCACACTATTTATGTCCAATTGTGTTTATCTGAGTTTGTTGGATTTTGTCTCCGATTCTGTTTGTGATATTCATGGACAGGATCTCAAGGTGCAGCCAAAGTGAGGAGTGTGTCCATTTTGGGGACCTCAGAATTGCATCTCTGCTCTTTGCAGATGATGTAGTTTTGTTGACTTCATCAGAACGCGACCTCCAGCTCGCAATGGGGCGGTTTGCAGCTGAGTGTGAAATGGCCGGGATGAGAGTCAGCACCTCCAAGTCTGAGGTCATGGTTCTCTACCGGAAAATGGTGGACTGCTCCCTCCGGGTTGGGGATGAGTTACATTACATTCCAGTCATTTAGCTGACGCTTTTATCCAAAGCGACTTGCAATAAGTGCATCATTTAATGTAGGAAATCAGGAGAACTACTAGTCATCAGAGGTCATAAGTGCATCTAAACACGCATCTAAGAGCAAAACCAGTGCTAAAGTAAAAGCGCGAGAAAGAGATTTTGAATACAATAAGTGCTAAGAGCAAGTGACAGGGTAGTAGTTCTTGAAGAGGTAAGTTTTTAACCTGCGCCGAAAGATAGGCAGCGACTCCGCTGTCCTGACATCAGTGGGGAGTTCATTCCACCACTGTGGGGCCAGGACAGAAAAGAGCCGTGACTGGGTTGATCGGCAGCAGGGGCCTCTGAGCAACGGGGCAACCAGGCGTCCTGAGGCAGCAGAGCGAAATGGTCGGGCGGGGGTGTAGGGCTTGACCATGGCCTGGAGATAGGAAGGAGCTATTCCTTTCACTGCCCTGTAGGCTAGCACCAGAGTCTTAAACTGGATGCAAGCACTTACTGGGAGCCAGTGTAGGGACATGAGAAGGGGAGTTGTGTGGGAGAACTTAGGACGGTTGAACACCAGACGAGCTGCAGCTTTCTGAAAAAGCTCCAGAGGTCTGATGGCCTATGCTGGGGCGCCAGCAAGGAAGGAGTTGCGGTAGTCCAGCTAGGAGATGACCAGAGCCTGGATGAGCACCTGTGCCATCTCGTCGGTGAGCAATGGGTGAATCCTCTTGATGTTATAGAGGAGAAATCTGCAGGAGCGAGCAACCAATGCAACGTTTTCAGCAAACAACAGTTGGTCATCCAGGATCACACCCAGATTCCTCGCAGTCCGAGTTGGCATCACCACGGTGTTGTCAATGGTGATGGCCAGGTCTCGGTGTGGGCAACCTTTCCCCAGGAGGAACATCAGTTCTGTCTTGTCTAGATTGAGCTTCAGGTGGTGTGTTGCCATTTACTCCGAGATGTCAGTCAAGCACGCAGCAATGTGTGTCTCTACTTGTGTGTCAGAGGGAGGAAAGGACAAGATCAGCTGGGTGTCATCGGCATAACAATGGTAACAGAAGTCATGCAAGCGAATAACAGAACCCAGGGATGTCGTGTACAGGGAGAAAAGGAGAAGACCCAGAAAAGAACCTTGTGGAACGCCTGTAGTCAGTCTGCGAGGCTCTGACACAGATCCCCTCCATGTCACCTGGTAGGAGCGACCCGTCAGGTAGGATGCAAACATTGAGAGTGCAGAGCCTGTGACACCCAGTCCCTCGAGGGTAGAGAGGAGGATCTGGTGGTTCACTGTGTCGAACGTAGCTGACAGGTCCAGGAGTATCAGGACAGAGGAGAGAGAGTTGGCTCTCGCAGAGGGCCATCTCTGTCAAGTAACCCACCCTGAACCCAGACTGGTTGGGGTCCAGGAGTTTGCTCTGGTGGAGGTACAAAGACATTTGGTTGAAGACAGCACGTTCAAGAGTTTTGGATAGAAAGAGTAGAAGGGAAACTGGTCTGTAGTTTTTGATGTCAGAGGGGTTAAGTGATGGTTTCTCGAGAAGGGGGGTGACTCTAGCAGTCTTGAAGGCAGATGGAAAGCACCCTGCCTGGAGGGAAGTGTTGATGAGGTGGGTTAGAAAGGGAAGGAGTTCAGGTGCTATAGACTGATGAAGAGGGGAGGGGACCGGGTCAAGGGAGCATGTGGTGGGGCAACTGGATGTGATGAGGTTGAGGACCTCGTCGGGGGAGAGGGGAGCGAGGTGGGATAGGGTGGGATGTTGAGAGGTGAGGGAGGGTGCAGAGGGTGGGATAGTGCAAGCAGCACTGGGGGTTGAAGACGTGTAGAGAAGGTTTCAAAGACTTTCTCAGGATTAGAGGCAGAGGATAGGATTTTAGAGCGATAGAAGGCAGCCTTATCAGCAGAAAGGGAGGAGGAGAAAGTGGAAAGAAGAGATTGGAAGTTGAGAAGGTCCTCTGGGAGTTTGCCTTTTCTCCATTTGCGCTCTGCCACTCTTGGCCGGGGATGGATCGAGCGGCTGAAAAACACTGCAAAGACTGCCATGGTTGCCAGATAGTAGCCAGACGCGACCCACCAGAACCACTGAGACCCACACCCCTTCCAGACGGGCCTTGGCAGGATGTGGCCGTAGACTTGCTTGGACCCCTGCCATCCAACCATCCATTCTTGTAGTAGTAGATTACTATAGTCATTATTATGAATATGATATCTTGACATCTACAACAACAGAGAAGGTTATTGATAGCCCAGAGTCAATATTTAGCCGTCACGGCTTACCAGTCACCTGTAAATCAGATAATGGCCCACAGTTCAAGCCTGAGCTATTATATTATTGTGAAAATAACGGCATCACACATCTGAAGACAACAGCTAAATGGGCTCAGGCCAACGGAGAGGTCGAGCGCCAGAATGCATCACTAATGAAGAGAATCAGGATTGCTCATTCAGAAGGACTGGACTGGAAAAGGGAGCTGAGAAAATATGTGACTGTATACAGAAGCATCGACCCTACCATGACAGGGAAGAGTCCAGCAGAATTGCTCTTTAATCGTAAAGTGAGAGGAAAACTGCCAGATGTCACAGAGTCACGTACAGACATGCAAGTGCGTGATCGGGACCGTGAGAAAAAGGGCAAATCCAACTGTACACAGATGAATGCCAGAGAGCACAGCACTCAGAGATAAACGTCGGCGACACCGTGCTTGTAAGGCAAGACAAAGTGGATAAGTTTACCACTCCCTTTAATGGACTGGAGGAGACAAGCCATGACCAGGACGACACACAAGGGGTTGAGGACATCACAGTAAAGTAAGGGCACGGGTGACGTGAGGATTGAGGATTTTTTAGTTTTATTGTCAGACACAGGTTTGTAAGATGTTTGGATGCAAAATTATTACAGAATTCAATTATCAGACACAGGTTTGTAAGATGTCTGTAGATCTTCAAGGAAAAAAGGGATGTCATGTATTGCGTTTGGATTGTAACAAGAGAATTCATTCAGTAAAATATTGAAATGCGAGTATGCGTTTGTCGTTCGTTTTGATTCAATTCAGTGAATATTGTAATGGTCTGGTTTCAAGTATTAAGACATAAACACAACAGTACGCTATGCCACTCCCCTGCTTCGAAAGAAAGGCATGCCCTGCCTACAAGCCCCCAAGGAAGCAGTCATGCCGAATCTGCGAAGTACCGACAGACGACTTCCCAAGAACCCAGAGCAATCTGAGGCCTACAGTGCAGACATGCAGAAGCTAATCCAAGCTGGTGCAGTAACGAAGCTAAGCCCCGGAGTGGATCAACCAAGCATCACCCGAGAGGTACACGTGTTCTGCGATGCATCCGAACAGGCATATGGCTCAGTGGCATACCTAAGGACAGTTAACAGTCAGGATGATGTCCACCTGTCCTTCCTGAAGGCCCGATCCAGAGTCGCGCCCAAACGACTACACTCCATGCCCAGATTGGAGCTTTGTGCAGCCGTGACTGGAGCTCTGCTGTCGAACCTCATACAACGGGAGCTTACCCTGAAGATCGACCACCAGACCATCCTGTGGAGGGACTCCATCACAGTGCTGACTTGGCTACAGTCCGATTCCTGTCGCTACAAGGTATTCGTTGGCACCAGAGTCGCAGAAATTCAAGAGCTTACAGATCTTCATAAATGGCGTTATGTGGACTCAGCGAGGAACCCTGCGGATAACATCACCAGAGGCAAGACCCTGAAAGAGCTGGTGGAGCCTAACAAATGGAGCCAAGGACCCCCATTCCTCCTGCACCCTCCAGACAGTTGGCCTGTGAAGCCTGCCGGTGAACCTGATGAGCATGTCTCTGAGCTCCGCAAGTCCACCTTCTGTGGTGTCACCTTTACTGTGTCCAGTACACCGTTAACCGATGTGAGTCGGTGTAACACCTGGAAGGAGCTCCTAGAAGCTACAGCACAGGTGCTGCACGGGGCGGCAGATTAGAGTGTTGACCCCACTGCTGAAGATTACCGCAACGCAGAGACACTCATCTTCAAGAGAGGCCAGCAGGATAGCTTCCCAGAGGAGCTCCGACTTCTGAAGGCAGGCAAACCCATTCCCTCTAGCAGCCGACTACTTACCTTGGCCCCCGACTTTGATTAAGCCAGCGAGCTCATCCATGTCGGAGGCAGACTCCGTTGAGCAGAAGATTTGGACCAGGCAACTCTGCACCTTATTGTCCTAGACCCTAGTCACCCATCCACCAAACTCCTGATCCAGGATATCGACAGCCGGCTGAACCATCCTGGCCCAGAGAGAGTGTTTGCTGAGCTTTGTCGAGCTTCGCTGAGCTTCTGGATCCTGCGCGGGCGTGAAGCTATCCGCAGTTACCAACACACCTGCACTGAATGCCGACGTTGGAAGGCCCGACCAGCTGTCCCCAAGATGGCGGACTTGCCCCCTGCTTGCTTGCGTCTCTTTAAGCCTGCATTCCACTCCACGGGAATGGACTGCTTTGGACCATTCCACGTTAAGGTGGGACGACGCAACGAGAAAGGATGGGTTATAATCTTCTAATGTCTCCCCACCCGAGGTGTACACTTGGACCTCCTGGCCAGCATCGATACCGACTCCTTCCTGATGGCCTTCAGGCAATTCATTGCCTGACGGGGGACACCAGCAGAGCTGTTCTCTGATCAGGGAACAAACTTCCGGGGATGAGAGAGGGAACGACGTCAGTCCGTCGCCGAGCTGTCTCCTAAGCTACAATGACAGCTTGCTAAGCAGAAGATCACCTTCCACTTCAACCCCCCTGCTGCACCCCACTTCGGAGGAGTACTTCGGATCGTGCTTCTGGAAGTGGAAGGGATCCTCAACTCGAAGCCACTGGGCTACGTCTCTTCCAGTCTCACCGACCTTGACCCCATTACACTCAACGTCCTATTGATGGGGCGGCCTGACGGATCTCTACCTCAGATCGTCTATCCCGAGACAGAACTCATCAATCGGCGCCACTGGAGGAACTCTCTGGTCTTAGCAGACCAGTTCTGGTCTAGTTTCATCAGGAACTATCTTCCTGGCCTGCAAACCCGCCAGCAGTGGCACTCCACTCCAGTCGACCTCACTGAAGATTCTGTAGTGATGCTGGTCGATCCGCATCTGCCACGAGCCCTTTGGCCCACTGGGCATGTCATCAAATTACACAAGAGTGCAGACGGTCACGTCAGGTCAGCCGATGTGAGGATCAAAGACTGTGTCTACACCAGACCACTAGCCCGACTGGTTGTCTTGCCAGCCATTCCAGATAGTGAAGAGGAGCAGAACCCGAGTGCCTCAACCCCTCCTTTGTAGACTATTGTCACCTTTCGGTGTAGCAAATGTACTTTATACATTTGGGGGTGGCTGTTAGAAAGGCTCCAGTCGCAAAGCTGATGATTGACAGATCTTGGCCCCGCCCCCAAGACCAGACTCCTTCTGGGGCTAGCCTCCCAACAGAGACGAGGAGAAAGTTTGCTACTAGCCTAGCAACATTACGTTTACAGCCTAATATTACGAGAAGACAATCTAAGTTGGAGTTTGTATTTTGATCTGTGCATGTGTGCGTCCATGAGGATATGTAAGTTCCCCCCTTGTCCTTAGTGCACAACACTGACTTGTTATTTGCTGAGATAACGTTAGCCTATTGTACGTTGTTTGGATTAGCTGTAAGAGTCCGCTAGCAACAGAGCCGTTAGCCTCCTCTCGTCACAGTATTTAGCTAGGTGGTTCGGGACACGTTATGAATGTGTTATGGATGCTAGCCTATCGGGCCCGTTATGGATGTACTTGTTATGAGCCTTATTCTCTGTGTGTACGAGCTACATGTTTGGTTAGCTAGACTGTATACTGAGCTAGGCTATGTATACTTCAGATCATCTGTTGTCGTCAGCTATAGCCTAATAACGTTACAGCCTGATGTTGGACTTTGACTTGAATGCTAGATCTGTTCGTTTACTAATGGTAGTATGGTTTGTAATGTGTTACAGACCACACAGCATGTTAATAATTGAGAAACATGGTCACTTATGTAAAACTCTATCAAACCTCACACAAAACTATTAAAACTGAAAACAGCAAGTTACCAAGGAATATACGTATTTATAAGCTAAAAGGATAACTAAGTCAAAACAGCTAGGCAACAAGAAATATTTAAAGACACACTAGGTGAAAAACAGCTACAGCTAGAATAAGATCCGACTAGTTCCCACTAGGAACCAGCGGCAGATCTATAGAGAAAAGGACTAATACTCAAGCAGCTGGAATAAGACTAATAGCAACTTGTTAAACAAGAAAGATGATACTCTATTCTAGATGAACCAGCAATTCAGAATCACTCCTAGAGTTAAAATCCACACTGGGTTGTTGCCTCAAGTGAAGGAGTTCAAGTATCTCGGGGTCTTGTTCACGAGTGAGGGTAGGATGGAGTGGGAGATTGACAGGCGGATTGGTGCAGCATCAGCAATAATGCGGATATTGTACTGGACCTTAGCGGTGAAGAGGGAGCTGATCCGGAAGGCTAAGCTCTCAATTTACCAGCCAATCTTCGTTCCAACCCTTACCTATGGTCATGAGCTTTGGGTAGTGACCGAAAGGGTGAGATCGTGGATACAAACGGCTGAAATGAGTTTCCTCCATAGGGTGTCTGGGCTCAGCCTTAGAGATAGGGTGAGGAGCTCGGACATCCGGAGGGAGCTCAAGAGTAGAACCGCTGCTTCTTCTTCACATCAAAAGTTGAGGTGGTTCGGGCATCTGATTAGGATGTCTCCTTGTCGCCTTCCTTTGGAAGTTTTCCGGGCAAGTCCAGCTGGGGGGAGACCCCGGGGTAGACCCAGAACTTGCTGGAGGGACTACATGTTCAATCTGGCCTGGGAACGTCTTGGGATCCCCCATGAGGTGCTGGAGGGCGTTACTGGGTAGAGGGACGTCTGGAGTGCCCTACTTAGCTTGCTGCCACCGCGACCTGACCCCGGAGAAGCGGCTGATGATGAGATGATATGAGATAATTACAGAGGCATTTGTGTGAACATAATCTGGGGAAGGTCTTCCACAACATTATAAATTCTTGGCTCATACACTTCCTTACGAAACAATGTCCTGAGCAAAGGTCAAATTGGATTCATACGAAATCATCTCACATCAGACCATATTTACACCCTACACAACCTGGTCGACAAATATGTTTATTAAAATAAGAATGTTTCATTGACTTCAAAAAAGCATTTGATTCAATATGGCACATTGGTATATGTTGCAAACTACTTCAAAGTGGCATAGGGGGTAAAACATGCGACTTACTAAAACCTATGTGTGCAAACAACATGTGCAGCATCAAGATTGGAACATCATTTATTTCTCAAGAATGTGTGGGGTGAGACAAGGTTGCTGTTTATCACCTGCCCTGTTCAACATTTATGTTAATGAATTGACCACCATGTTGGAACAGTCCACAGCACCTGGTCTTACACTTCATAACTCTGAGATCAAATTCCTGCTGTACGCAGATGATTTAATACTGTTAAATCCAACAAAAGATGGACTACAACAGAGTTTGAACAGACTTGAATGTTACTGTCAGACCTGGACCCTGGCAATTAACATCAAAAAGACCAAAACAATTATATTTCAAAAAACGATCCAGATGTCAGGGAAACAAATATCACTTTACAATTGGAACACATGCCATTGAAAAGTGTTTGGAATATAATTATTTCGGCTTGAAAATAAGTACCACTGGAAATTTCAACCCAGCCGTCAAGGAACTGGGAGAGAAAGCACGCAGGGCATTTTATGCAATCAAAAGGCAAAGTCACATTCAGATTCCAATCTTAATTTGGCTCAAATAACTTCAATCAATTATACAACCCGTTCTGCTCTATGGAAGCGAAGTGTGGGGCCCGCAAACAAACCTAAATGTGGACAATGGGCAAAACATCCAATTGAAAATGCACACACTGAATTTTGTAAAAGCATCCTGCAGGTGCACAGGACACAACTAATAATGCCTGCAGAGCTGAATTGGGCCAATTTCCATTATTACTGAAGATCCAAAAATGACCGATTAAATATTGGCTTCATTTAAAAGAAAGTGACCCCCACTCCTCCCACCACAAAACCCTGCAGAGCCACAAGATGAGAGCAAAGACAAAGGTCACCTTACTCAGCTGGTCCTGACGCTCCGTTCCAGTCCAAGCAGTGTTCTGCCTCAGGACCAGTCTGACACCAGGACTATCACAGTCAACCAAATTATAACACAACAGAAACAAAAGTACCTCACCTATTGGAACACAAAATCATACACACTAAGTAAAATGCAATGCTATCTGGCCCTAAAAAGACAGAACACGGTGGCAACCTACCTGAGCACAGTGACTGATGTTAAACACAGACACGTGTGAACACAGTACAGACTGAGGCTCATAGCCTGGCCATAGAGACACAGACACATGGTAACACAGTACAGACTGAGACTCATAGCCTGGCCATAGAGACACAGACACATGGTAACACAGTACAGACTGAGACTCATAGCCTGGCCATAGAAACACAGACACATGGTAACACAGTACAGACTGAGGCTCATAGCCTGGCCATAGAAACACAGACACATGGTAACACAGTACAGACTGAGGCTCATAGCCTGGCCATAGAGACACAGACACATGGTAACACAGTACAGACTGAGGCTCATAGCCTGGCCATAGAGACACAGACACATGGTAACACAGTACAGACTGAGGCTCATAGCCTGGCCATAGAAACACAGACACATGGTAACACAGCACCGACCGAGGCTCATAGCCTGGCCATAGAGACACAGACACATGGTAACACAGTACAGACTGAGACTCATAGCCTGGCCATAGAGACACAGACACATGGTAACACAGTACAGACTGAGACTCATAGCCTGGCCATAGAAACACAGACACATGGTAACACAGTACAGACTGAGGCTCATAGCCTGGCCATAGAGACACAGACACATGGTAACACAGTACAGACTGAGACTCATAGCCTGGCCATAGAAACACAGACACATGGTAACACAGTACAGACTGAGACTCATAGCCTGGCCATAGAAACACAGACACATGGTAACACAGTACAGACTGAGGCTCATAGCCTGGCCATAGAGACACAGACACATGTTAACACAGTACAGACTGAGGCTCATAGCCTGGCCATAGAGACACAGACACATGGTAACACAGTACAGACTGAGGCTCATAGCCTGGCCATAGAAACACAGACACATGGTAACACAGTACAGACTGAGACTAATAGCCTGGCCATAGAGACACAGACACATGGTAACACAGTACAGACTGAGGCTCATAGCCTGGCCATAGAGACACAGACACATGGTAACACAGTACAGACTGAGGCTCATAGCCTGGCCATAGAGACACAGACACATGGTAACACAGTACAGACTGAGGCTCATAGCCTGGCCATAGAAACACAGACACATGGTAACACAGTACAGACTGAGACTAATAGCCTGGCCATAGAGACACAGACACATGGTAACACAGTACAGACTGAGACTCATAGCCTGGCCATAGAGACACAGACACATGGTAACACAGTACAGACTGAGGCTCATAGCCTGGCCATAGAGACAGGCAGATGTAAGAAAACATGGCTGCCAAAAGAGGAGCGTCGGTGCCAACAGTGTGGAGGAACTGCTGTAGAGACAGAGCAGCACTTTCTCACACAGTGCCCAGCATTTCCACTTATCAGGGAACAAGTTTTTACCCAAAATTCAGCAATAAACACCCACAATTTATGAAATCAGATAAGGAAAAACTAAAAATGATAGTGGGGGAAATGAAAGAAAGTTGTGTTCTGGCAGGACAGCTAATCTCTGCCTGCCACCACATGAAGGAATCAGAATGACCTGCTGATCTACATCAGGCCTCAGTTTTAACTCGCCTTCTTTTTATTCATGTGTTATATATGTATGTATTATTGTCTTCTTTCTGTGTAGAGTACTTGTTAACATTCGTTATTTGTACAATGCTCTGGCAATACTGTAGTTTGTTATGGTCATGCCAATAAAGCAATTTGAATTTGAATTTGAGAGGGAGAGAGAGAGACAGAGAGAGAGAGAGGTAGGGGGGAGAGAGAGAGAGAGACAGGGAGCGACAGTGAGAGAGAGAGACAGAGAGGGAGGGAGAGAGACAGAGAGGGAAAGAGGGCGAGAGAGAGACAGAGGAGGAAGAGAGAGAGAGAGATGGGGGAGAGAGAGACAGGGAGAGACAGCGAGAGAGAGACAGAGAGTGAGGGAGAGAGAGAGAGAGAGACGGAAGGGGGGGGGGAGATAAGCCAGTGATTCTGCTAGTGAATTTTTAAAGCGGTGTGGAACTTTGTCAGGCGGGTCACTGTGACAGTGGGGTCGAGTTACAGCGCGCACGCCTCTGAGGGAAGAACAAACCCGACAAACAGTCAGCCGTTACTTGGCTTCATGCCTGTTTTAATGTGAGAAACTGAGAGAAGAGAGACAAACTTCTCCAGTATCCAGTCATTTCATCAGTCCATCCGCTCTTTTCTTTTTCATTTCAGTTTTGTTCACTTCTGTTAAGTTCTGGATGTCAGCTGGACTGGAATAAACAACACTCATGGGTTCTGTGGTAAGTGTACATCTATCTATCTATCTATCTATCTATCTATCTATCTATCTATCTATCTATCTATCTATCTATCTATCTATCTATCTATCTATCTATCTATCTATCTATCTATCTATCTATCTATCTATCTATCTATCTATCTATCTATCTATCTATCTATCTATCTATCTATCTATCTATCTATCTATCTATCTATCTGTCTGTCTGTCTGTCTGTCTATCTATCTGTCTGTCTGTCTGTCTGTCTGTCTGTCTGTCTGTCTGTCTGTCTGTCTAGCTAGCTAGCAGGGGTTGGTTCCTGTGGCTTAACACAATAGGAATCAGTTCAGTGTGAGGAACTTTGCCATCACAGCAGAATCACATTGTGATTGAATAACAGAAAAATCAAAGATCTCAGGAAAATCAGTTGTTTCATTAAAAAAATCATGAATTTACTGAATGAAATCATATTCTGCTGGTGATGAGTCATATTCTGCTGGTGAAGTTTATTGGTGGACTGTTGTGAACTTACTCGTCCGTACTGTTTAGCTGCTTGTCGTTTTGTTTATGTGATAGTGAAAGGTGAAAGGTTTGTTTATCTGGTAGTGAGAGATGATAGGAAACTATGTAATATATCCATTTGGGATCAAATCAAACAACAAATTAGAGTTTATTCAACCAATCAGTCTAACTTGCCCTCAAATCAGCAAGATGAATAGTTTTCCAGAAGAACTTCACTAAAAACCAGAGTTATCATGTGCTGTGTATCAGACAGACACGTCAGACAGGCAGGAGAATGCTGTCAGTCGTGAATATTTAACATGTGGCTACTAGTCTAGGGATTAAGGCTTCCCCAACCCAACGCTATGCTAAGCTATGCTATGCTAACCCAGCGCTATGCTAAACTACGCTATGTTAACTCAGCACTATGCTAAGCTATGCTATGTTAACCCAGCGCTACACTATATGAACAAAAGTATTGGCACAGCTGGCCATTACACCTACAGGAGTTTTTATGACATCCCATTCTAAATCCATAAGCATTAATATGGAGTTGGTTCCCCTTTGCAGCTATAACAGCTTCCACTCTTCTGGGAAGGCTTTCCACAAGATTTTGGAGTGTGTCTGTGGGAATTTTTTGCCCATTCATCCAGAAGAGCATTTTTGAGGTAGGCACTGATGTTGGATGAGAAGACCTGGCTCGCAATCTCCATTCTAGTTCATCCCAAAGGTGTTCGATGGGGTTGAGGTCAGGGCTCTGTGCGGGCCAGTCAAATTCTTCCACACCAAACTCACCCAACCATGTCTTAATGGCCCTTGCTTTGTGCACTGGGGCACAGTCATGCTGGAACAGAAAAAAATGTCTTGGTATGCTGAATCATTAAGATTTCCCTTCATGGAACCAAGGGGCCTAGCCCAACCCCTGGAAAACAACCCCATACCATTATCCCTCCTCCACCAAACTTTACAGTTGGCACAATGCAGTCAGGCAGGTAATGTTCTCCTGGCATCCGCCAAACCCAGACTCATCCGTCAGACTGCCAGACAGAGAAGTGTGATTCGTCATGCCACAGGACACATTTGCACTGCTCCAGAGTCCAGTGGCAGCGTGCTTTACACCACTCCGCCTGACGCTTGGCATTGTGCTTGGTGATGTAAAGCTTGCATGCAGCTGCTCGGCCATGGAAACCCATTCCATGAATGTTCTCATTCATCCAGGTCATGGTTATCTACAGGAGTTGAATCAAGTGCAACTGGACTTGATACCAAGTCCAGTTGCACTTGATTCAACTCCTGTGGATAACCATTCCATGAAGCTCCCGGCGCACAGTTTTTGTGCTGATGTTAATGCCAGAGGAAGTTTGGAATTCTGCAGTTATGGAGTCAACAGAGCGTTGGCGACTTTTATGCACTATGCGCCTCAGCACTCGTTGACCCCGCTGTGTGACTTTACGTGGTCTGCCACTTTGTGGCTGAGTTGCTGTTGTTCCTAAACGCTTCCACTTTTCAGTAATACCACTGACAGTTGACCGTGGAATATTCAGCAGGGAAGAAATTTCACGAACTGACTTGTTTCAAAGGTGGCATCCTATGACAGTACCACGTTTGAATTCACTGAGCGCTTCAGAACGACCCATTCTTTCACAAATGTTTGTAAATGCAGACTGCATGGCTAGCTGCTTGATTTTATACACCTGTGGCAATGAAACACCTGAATT
Organism: Lampris megalopsis; assembly: GCA_022114975.2. NCBI lineage: Eukaryota > Metazoa > Chordata > Actinopteri > Lampriformes > Lampridae > Lampris > Lampris megalopsis. Next base: position 263,519 of record JAJHIY020000622.1, on the reverse strand, counting down.
TACTGATTAAGAGGTGTGCCCCAATACTTTTGTCCATATAGTGTATGTTAACCCAGTGCTCCGCTAAGCTATGCTAAGTTAACCCAAGCCCCCATACACAAATAAATGATTAAAAACTAGGGAAAATTTAAGTAAACTCAATGTAACATAATTAAAATGAAAGTGAAACTAAAACTAACGAAACTAAGCAGAACTGAGTTTAACAAAAGTAAATAAAGTAAAACGTAATTAAACCTATGATAAACTAAAAACCTGAACCAAACTAAGCTGAGCTGAGCTTAAAACAAAGCTAAATGAAGTAAAGCCTTACTAAACGTAACTCAGCTCTTCTCAGCATAATTAAAACTAAAATTAAATAAAATGAAACTAGCTAAATTTGCCTCTTAACTCTTTCTCCTTTTGTCTCCACCAGCTCCTGTTACTGTTACGTCATGGCATTCATGCTATTACCATAGCAACATGATCTCCAACACCCTGACGCCGTTACCATAGTGACACGCCCTTCAACATATGACACTGTTACCATAGCAACAAGACGTCCGACACCCTGACACTGTTACCATAGCAACATTACGCCTGGAACCATTACACTGCAACTATACTAACATGACTGTCTGATGCTGTTACCATATCAACATGACCCTCAACACCCAGAGAGAGAAAGAGCCTCTACGGCGTCGAGCTAGCACCCCTCTACCCTCCTCCCACTACTGCCAGACCTCCCCTGGGCCAGGGGACTCTCACCAGCGTGAAGAGGGACTGGGGACCCTGCGCAGCCATGCCCCTCTGGGCCAGTCAGCATCATACCACCCCGGGGACAAGTCGCTCCACTACCGCGCCCAGTGGAGCTCTGACTCCGATGACGACTCTCAGAGCGATGCCGATTGTGTGTACCGTGTGGTGTTGCTAGGCGACCATGGCGTGGGCAAAACCAGCCTGGCGGGAATCTTCGCCGGGATCTCTGACAAAGATGTAAATTCTGAAGGTGGGTAGTTAATGTTAGCTAACCGCAGACTGCTAGTTAGCTAACTAGTTAGCAACCGTCAACTGAATACTGAAGTTACTCTGATAAGTGAGTAAGCTAATTTTTCAAAATTTCGAGTTAAGCTTATTAACTCTAAGTGACCTCGATAAAGTTAACTGGTGGTCTGCTGAATAAAGCTTGAGGGTAGTTAGCAGGGTGATTAACAAAACAAAACAAAAATACTTTACAGTCGATAATAATTTCATTTACTTTTTTGGATGCAAGTCAATCTCTTTCCAAATGATGAGCCAATTTAAGAAGAACTTTAAAAAGTTCAAATGGAGATTCGAGTTTCCACTCGCTGGTTGAAAACATTAAAAAAAGCAACCACATAAACAGAGCTCTGTAATTAAAACATGAAGGAGAAAATGGATGTGCTGACAACCATTTGAAAATTCTCTTGCTTTTTTAAGTTTTGTTTTTATTTATACGCCAACTTGTTCTTCTCATGTAAGTGTATAAACCTTTTGCAATGTTTAGTTTATTTTCAATAGTTTGGCATTTTCATTAAATTTAGAATTCACACAAAACACAAAAGAATACAGCCTCTGTGGCAGCTAAGTGATATTTTGGCGGGTAACAGCGTCATAAAGAAGGCTTCTTTCATGCTAAAGTGGCCTGGTTACATGGAGACAGTGTGGCCGGCCAGTTACAGGCTGACTCAGGTCTTACTGAGCCCCTGTGGTTCACAGATGTGCTATTTAGTTAATTAAATAAATGTTACAATTTATCAGATTACAAGATCCCATCACACTCAGCTTTCTGCCTGTCTGCCCTTCTGCCCATCTGTCTATCTGTCTGTCTGTCTGTCTGTCTGTCTGTCTGGGCTGTGACATTGGTTGTCCTAACTTTGACCCAGTTAGATCATTGACTGGTTTGTTAAGTCACATGCTGGGCTTTGATCGGCCCGAGGCAATGACTGACAGCCTGTATTGATCCAACCACAGTCCATGTGCTAACAACGGGATGTGGTGGACTGGGCTCACATGGTTTATGTTTTCACAATGGCTGAATATAAATGTCCAGATTAAAATTTAACCGCTGCATTCAGCTGAAGACTGGAGTGGCTCGGCCCGCCCCGTTCTATAATTCATCAAATCCACAGAGACTCATTCAGACTTCCTTAAAGACTTCATAGAAACGTCCATGCAAAATTCATAGACTTCGTACAGACGTTCATGCAGATTTCCATAAAAACGTCGCACGAACTTCCCAGAAAGTTGAACCAGTTCCTCTGGACACAAGGTGTAGTGGGAGAAATGTTTCCTCACCATCTAAGGGACTTCGTCAGTCTCAGCTGACTGCAGGTATCCCCACTGTAGACCAGTCACTCTGTTCACGGTGGTCTATATTGAAGACCTGTTCCGGACCTGTTTCACGGACTGTGGTTTTTCAACCAAGATTTGTTTTTTCTTTTTCTCAAGCGAGGACAACCAGGCCTGCCAGGCGGCGCAACTAAACATGGCGGACGGCCCGACCCTCTCGTCTTTGACGGTAACATCGCCGAGAACTGACGTATCTTCGAACAAGAATGTGACATTTTCATCGCGCCAGCACAGTCTGACAAGCCGGCCCGCACACATACATGCATTCTCCTCAGTCTGGCAGGATCGGAAGCCATAGAACGTGAACGATCTTTTGTGTATGCGGGGGAGGCGAGGGAGCCCGGCGAGGGAGGACAAATCCTCGCCCTAGCAGATTCCAAGGAGGACCCCGAATGTCTCTAGAGGAAATTTCGGGAGATGTGTAACCCACAAACCAATGTTACCATGGAAAGACACAAATTCAACACACGGAATCAGAAAACTGGCGAGACAACTGAATCATATGTCTGTGATTTAAGGATCAAAGCGAAAAGCTGTAACTTTGGAGATAAGAAGAATTTATAGACTGACTGGTCTGTGGTATCAGTGATGACAATCTGAGAAAGGTGCTCCTGCGTAATAGTGGTTTCACTCTGACTAAAGCTACCTCCATCTGTCAAATTCATGAAATGACTGAAGAGCACAACAAAACACTGGCTTCTCCACAGCACTCAGTCACAAATGTTGATCCAGTCCAGGTTAAGCTCACGAGAAAACAAAAGCATGACGTAAAAGTAAAGGGTCACTCTGGCAAAACAGGGACACAGTGCATTTCTAACTGCAACAACTGTGTTGGCACTCATGCAGCAAGGAGAGACAAATGCCCAGCTTTTGGCCAACAATGCCGCGCACCTGCAAAAAGTGGAATCACTTTGAAAAATGCTGCAACTCTAAACAACAGCAAACCTACAACAGGCAGAGACCTAGGAGGACTCTTCATCAGCTAGAACCTGACCACGATGATTGCACTACAGATGAGACATTTTATGTCGATTGCATATCACTTCAAGTGAGTGTTGATTCAACTGATGCACAAATAGAGGGAGATGGTGATGCTTTTGTTACTGTGCAAGTTAATGGCCCACCAATTGGTGCCAAATGCAAAGTTTTGTCAAAGGAGACATTTGAGAAGCTAAAAAGTGAAGAACAAATACGAGCATGCATTAAATCCACAAATCTTGTTGCGTACGGGTGCAGCAAAATAAAGACTATTGGATGGTATGGTTAAGTTGCAGTGCCACCTAGGGGGACAGTCATACATGTTGCCATTCGACATTGTGCTGGAGGATAGTTTGCCGCTGCTAGGACTACATGCAGGCAGACAAATGGGGCTAGTCTCATTCAGCAAAGATGTTCACCGGTTAAGCCCCACTGATGATGGTCTGTCCCACCAGATTCAAACACAATACAGTGACCTCTCCTCAGATGAGCTTGGAAAGCTACCTGTAATCTATCCATGACACTCGACCCAGATGTGAGACCTGTTGTTTGTCCTGCACATTGCATTCCTGTAGCCATGAAAGACAGTCAAAGCTGAGCTCGACAAGATGGAGAAACTGGGTGTCATCACTCCTGTACCTGAGCTGACCGACTGGCTGTCATCCATGGTCGCTACTAACAAAAAGGACAAACAAGAAATTAGAATATGCATCAATCTAAGAGACTTGAACACAGCTTTACAAAAGGCCACATTTCTGTTGCCTCCGGCCTGGTCGGGCGTCCCTACAGACACCATTGGCCGTGTCTGCGGGTGGGAAGCCGGATGTGGGTATGTGTCCTGGTCACTGCACTAGCGCCTCCTCTGGTCGGTCGTGGCACCTATTCGGGGGGGAGGGGGAACTGGGGGGAATAGCGTGATCCTCCCACGCGCTACGTCCCCCTGGTGAAACTCCTCACTGTCAGGTGAAAAGAAGCGGCTGGTGACTCCACATGTATCGGAGAAAGCATGTGGTAGTCTGCAGCCCTCCCCGGATCGGCAGAGGGGGTGGAGCAGTGACCGGGATGGCTCAGAAGAGTGGGGTAAATGGCCGGATAAAATTGGGGAGAAACGGGGGGGGGGGTGGTCAAAAAGGCCACATCGCCCTATGCGGACTGTAGAAGAAGTGGCTGCACACATGTCAAATGCAACTGTGTTTTCTGTCTTAGATGCAAAGAACTCCTATTGGCAGACTGCACTTGACCACACATCCTCATTGCTAACCACTTTTAGCACTCCTTTTGGTCGCTACAGGTTTCTAAGGATGCCATTCGGACTCAGCTCTGCCAGTGAAGTGTTCCAGCACTCCATGGAGCAGATTTTCGCTGGGTATCCCTGCGCAGTCATAGTCGACGACTTAATCATTGGAGGCAAAAGTGTGGAGGAATATGATGCCAACTTGAGAGAAGTGCTCAACCAAGCTAGGGAGGTGAACTTGAGGCTGAATCCTCTCAAGTGCAGGTTCCGGCTGAACCAGGTCAGCTATGTTGGTCATGTTTTCACGAGTGAGGGCTCTAAAAGCCATCCATCCATCCTTCCATCCATTATCTGAACCGCTTATCCTGCTCTCAGGGTCGCGGGGGTGCTGGAGCCTATCCCAGCAGTCATTGGGCAGCAGGCGGGGAGACACCCTGGACAGGCCGCCAGGTCATCACAGGCCCGAAACACACACACACACACACACACACACACACACACACACACACACACACACACACACACACACACACACACACACCTAGGGACAATTTAGTATAGCCAATTCATCTGACCTACACGTCTTTGGACTGTGGGAGGAAACCGGAGCACCCGGAGAAAACCCACGCAGACAAGGGGAGAACATGCAAACTCCACACAGAGGACGACCCGGGATGACCTACTAAGGTTGGACTACCCCGGGGCTCGAACCCAGGACCTTCTTGCTATGAGGTGACTGCTCTAACCACTGCGCCACCATGCCGCCCTGTCTAAAAGCCGACCCCTCCAAAACAAAAGCCATCAGTGACAGCAGATGTCCCAGCCCTGCAGAGATTTCTTGGGATGGTCAACTACCTCGGAAAATTCATCCTGAACTACAGTCAGCTGACGGCTCCACTGCGGCAACTCACACACAAAGACACAGAATGGACCTGGCACGAACAGCAGCAAAAGGCTTTTGAAGTACCGAAGAAGCATATATTCTGCCCTCCTGTTCTGTCACACTATGACGTCAGCAAGCCAGTGACACCTGTGATGCTTCACAGTATGGACTCGGTGCAGCAGATTTGCTGGAAGGGAAACCTGTGGCCTATGCTTCATGGACACTCACTGACACGGAAACTAGATATGCTCACATTGAGAAAGAACTGTTGGCAGTGGTGTTTGCATGTTCACAGTTTAACGATTACATCTGCGGCAAGCCTGTGACCATCGAAACGGACCACCAGCCCATGGTCACCACACTGAAAGAGCCCATCCATGCAGCACCAGCAAGACTTAAAAAGATGACGTTAAGACTCCAAAATTACAACATCACTCTCATATACAAAAGTGGAAAACAAATGCATCTGGCTGACACTCAGTCTCGAGCTCCTCCGAGTTCCACAGTGCAGCACGCTGATGAGTAAAGCTTTGATGTGATGACAGTCAGCTACTTATCCTCTTCTCGCCCGGAAGATTAAAGAGACACACAGCTGATGACACAACCTTGCAGACTCTCAGCACTGTCATCAGGCATGAATGGCCCAACAAACAGCGCAGTCTCCCATCTGCTGTTCATCCCTATTTTCCTTTCAGAGATGAGCTAACCATTGAAGATGGGGCTATCATGAAAGGTCACAAAGCTGTTATTCCCCAGTCACTACAGAATGAATGCATCAGCAGCTTGCACAGAGGACATCCTGACGCTAAAGCCACTAAACGGAGAGCAAGAGGCATAGTTTTCTGGCCCACATTAACAGACGACATCAGCAAAGAAATAAAGTCATGCTATGTGTATACCAGCACAAAATCCCACCAGCAGAAAGAACCACTCCAGCTGCATCCAGTTCCAGATCTGCCTTGGTCTACTGTGGCAACGGACATCTTTGACTGGCGCAGCCAGCAATATTTGGTGTTAGTGGAATCATATTCAGGGTGGAATGAGATTGACCTGCTTTGTGATACTACCTCTGCAACAGTCATCACAAAACTCAAGGGACACCTTTCAGTTCATGGAACACCTCACATGCTCATATCAGACAACGCCAGGCAGTTCACAAGTGGGACTTCACTCATGTTACCAGCAGCCCATAGTATCCCCAATCTAATGGGTTAGGCGAAAGAGCTGTTTGCAGTGCTAAACTACTCATGGAGAAATCTCACAGAGATTGAACAGATGTTCTTTTCAATTTACTAAATCTCAGGAATGTGCCACGTGACACAAAGCTTGGATCTCCTGCACAGAACTTATGTCAAGGCAAACACGCACCACGCTCCCTGTCTCAAGGAAGCTACTTGAACCACACATGCGTAAGCCACAGCAGGTAAAAGCCCAGCTTCTCAATAAGAGACTGTCACAGAAGCTGTATTATGACAAATCAAGCAGATCACGTCAGCCTTTGATGGAAGGACAGGTTGTCAGGTTGCAGACCCAACAAGGTAACAACTGGACAGGCATGGTGAGGGAGGTTTGCAAAGAGTCCAGATCGTACCTCGTCCACTCTGAAGGAAAGGTGTACAGGAGGAATCGCCGAAACATTCTGCCTATAGCCGAGCATCCCCCAGCACAGCTCGATCCAAGTGACACTGACCACCAGGATACTGGACTTGGGTCAAAAGACCACAACACTCTCATAGGTGAGAGACAAGGACTTTTGGACACTGAACAGCCTCAGGTTGAGGTTCCTGGAGCAAACCTACCGTCTAACACGACTGAAAGGCTGTACAGGATAGGGCTGGGCGATATGGACCAAACATTATATCTCTGTATTTTAGGCTGAATGGCGATACACGATATATCTCTCGGTATTTTCTACGAAGTGGCTAAATTTTCAGTTGTAAGTCAAAGCCACATGTGAGATGTCACAAGCACTTTTATTAAAACAGATTAAACAGATCAAAATAAAACGCAGACAGGGTTTTCTTCCCTGTTTTAAAATATACAGCTGCACAATATATCAACATGTACATGAACAATTATCTAAAATAAATAGCCTATATTAAATAGAAATAGGTCTCTCTCTGAGAATGCAAACCACATTCCAGATTTTCAGTTTAATAACTTTGTGGGGGGGGGGAGATACAGAGCTGCCGCTCCCTGAATTCTCCTAAAATTGCACATATTTACACTTAAAACGAAGTGGAAGAAAAAATAATTACGATAAGGTCTACCTAAAATGACCATGAGCGGTCAAAATGGCCGCTCGGAATTTGCGCGTGATCGTGCACGTCATGTCAGTATTTATGACGCGTGTTGGTGGCGTCATTTCCTTCATGAAGTTCGTTGCTCTGTCCTAGAAGCACACTAGCGCCCTCCAGTGCAGACAAATAGTCTAAACTTGATGTTTGATTATGTCCAACATGTCTGGGTACAGACGCACCATGACCACCACCGAGGGGTGGCAGCATTTACAGGCGTTGGACAGCGGCCATTTTAAATTGTTTGTGTAACAATATCTGTTCTTTCTCAGTGGAACGTTTGAGGTTGATGTTTGTTCCTAGTAGGAAGATTGAGTGTGGGACACCGTTCGTTGTGGTTATGTGGCTGGCGCGAGCCGCATCGTATTCTTGAGGACCGCAGTAAAGATGTTAACTTTCCCTCCAGTCTCCGTCATATCTACAGAAACAAACACACCGAAACACGGTGGCAGCGGTATGAACCTGGAAGCCGTGGTTGGAAGATGTTTGGAAGTGCAGCGATCGCCTTTGAGAACAAGAAGGTAGCAAGTGCAACCGGATGCTAGCTATGACAAGCTAATTACTCCCCGCCAGTCGGAGAAGTTACAGAGTGAGTAGCTAACGGCACCATAGCAACCATGGAGAGCGCATTGAAATCTAGCCCTTACCTGGAAGAGATGGAGGGGGGATTCACGTTATATATGGATCTTACGATGGAGGAATAGGAAGAGGCTGTTAAAGTGAACTTGCTGTACTATTTGATCAGGGGAGAGGGAGGGAGATATGTGAAACACTTGGGGTGGGTAGCACAAGAGACAACCTTTTTATGGAAGAAGTACTCTCAGCATTAACTGCGTTTTGTGACCCTAAGAAAAATGAAACAATGGAGAGATATAACTTTTTCACACGTATTCGGGGACAGGATGAGAGTTTTGAAAAATATCTCACTGACTTAAGAACCCTGGCTGTTACATGCAACTTTGGAAATATCCCAGGCTCTCTTGTCAGGGATAGGATAGTGTGTGGGACATGGGACTCTCATCTGAGGGAACATTTACTCAGAGAGACACATCTGACTTTGGACAAATGTATGCAGATTGGAAGAGCGGCAGAGCTCTCCAGACAAAGAGCCAAGGCCTTAGAGGCTCAGAGTGCACAAGCAGTCCACGCAGTGTCACAAAAAGACAGACCAAGAGGGACAGACCCCAGTGAGGAGGTGAACACTATCCAATGCAGATACTGTGGGCGGAGACATGAGAGGAAAAAAGAGAAATGCCCTGCATATGGGAAAACGTGCAAGGGTTGTGGGAAAAGCAATCACTTTGCTACAGTCTGCAAAAGCATGGGGTCGGCTAAGAAAAACAGGGTCCTGACAATGGAACATGCTGCAGAAGAGTCAGACAGTGAGGGAGGTGTGCTATGCATAACGTTAAGCCCAGGGACAGAGACTATCAATATGGTTCAGAAGGCAACCACAGAACCTGGTACTGCGCTGTATGCAACCATGCTGGTGAACAGAAAACCAATCAGATTTCAGCTGGACCGTGGTGCTAGTTGCAACATCATCCCTGTAAGCTTCACACAGGGCAGGCACCTAGAGACATACAGCCGGGTGTTGGTGATGTACAATAAGAGCACCCTCACACCACGCAGGAAGTGCACACTGACAGTGACTAATCCATGCAACAAGAAGTCATACAGGGTGGAGTTCATTGTGGTTGACAAAGACACACACAGACCCATCCTAGGCAGTAGAGCTATCCAAGCAATGGAGTTGATCACAGTACAACGCCATAACATACAACACCATAACATTTGGGAGGCCTGTAGAGGTGCAGTCCGACCATAAGCCACTCAAGAGCATAATGACCAAACCACTGCTCAGTGCACCTAAAAGACTGCAGCGCATGCTGATGGGCCTGTAGGGATATGAAGTCAGACTCCGATACTGCCCAGGGAAACATTTAGTGCTGGCTGACACCCTGAGCAGGGCGTATCTCACAGGGAAGGAGACCAGAGGCTCTGCGGAGGTGGAAGTAGAGTCAATCACCATGATGCACTATCTGCCAGTGTCAAGTGAGAGGCTCCGGTCCCTACAGCGCGCTACAGAGTTGGACACAGACCTGCAGATGCTGAAGGTGGTGATTCAGCAGGGATGGCCGGCAGTGAAAGAAGAGGTGCCCTTGGCAGTGATCACGTATTTCCACCACAGAGACAAACGTAGAGTGCAGAATGGGGTTATCGTCAGGGGAGAGCGAGTTGTTGTGCCTGCGGCCCTTTGGTCTGAGATAATGCAGAGAATACACTCTTCCCACATAGGGGTTGAGGGATGTCTGAGACGGGTCCGGGAGTGTGTCTACTGGCCTGGCATGAATGCACAGCTCAAAACCTACATGGAACAGTGCAGCACATGCAGTGCTTGAGGTTTAAAGCGGCAAAAGGAGACCTTGAGGTCACATGAAGCCCCAAAACGTCCCTGGGAGAAGGTAGGGACCGATCTGTTTTTATTTAGTGACAGAGAATACTTGATCACCGTGGATTATCTCTCAAACTACTGGGAAGTGGATCAGTTGGAGGAAGATACACAGTCAAAAACAGTGATTTGGAAGCTGAAATCACACTTTGCCAGGTACAGTACACCCGACACTGTGTACTCAGACAACGGCACTCAGTACACATCAGAAGAGTTTAAACCCTTCAGCAAGGACTGGGACTTCACACACAAAACGTCCTCTCCAGGCTATCCACAGAGTAATGGAAAAGTGGAGTCGGCAGTGAAAACAGCCAAGAGACTGATGGCCAAAGCAAAGAGGGCAGGGGCTGATCCTTATCTAGCCTTGCTAGACCACCATAATACCCCATCACAAGGCACAGAGAGCAGCCCCGCGATGGTGCTCATGGGAAGACGCACAAAGACACTGCTGCTGATGAGTGAGACGCTGTTGAGACCTAGAACAACCACGCGTCATGAGGCAGTCAAAGAAAACCAAAATCGACAAGCAAAGTACTACAACACCTCAGCCAAGGACCTCACAGAGCTGCCCCGTAATGACAAGGTGAGGGTCCAGCCACTGACAGGGCCTAGACACTGGTGGCAGAGAGCGACAGTCCTCAGACCAGTGGAGCAAAGGTCATATGAGGTGAGAACAGAGCAAGGCCAGGTTTTTAGGAGGAACATGAGACACCTAAGGGAGAGCAAGGAAACAGAGGGAGACTTCCCCGCAGCAGAGGAATGTGTGGAAGCTGAGGAACAGGCCGCAGAGCAGGCAGAAGGAACTCCGATAGACATGGAAATGGAAACTCAAATGGGGGGCTCAGATGGGCCAGTACCGCCAGATGTGGCCCACTCTCCTCGCTCTAGGTCTGGTCGACCTTTGCAGAGACCAGCACACCTGAAAGACTTTGTTCGAGTCCGCTGACAAAAGGACAGTACACATTCAGTTCATGGACAGTGTCTAAGGAGTTCCTGAGGGCACTTGAAAAAAAATACACAAGGGACTTTATGTTAATTAATGTTATGTTTGAAAAAGAAAGGGAAACATGTAACAATATATGTTATTTCTCAGTGGAACTTCTGAGGTTAACGTTTGTTCCTAGTAGGAAGCTTGAATGTGGGACACCGTTTGTTGTCGTAATGTGCTTGGCGCGAGCCGCATTGTATTCTTGAAGACTGCAGTAAAGAACTTAACTTTACATTCGGTCTCTGTCATATTTATAGAAACAAACATATTGAAACAGTTTGAAAAGTAGTATTAAAGTTGTTAAAATGTTAATTTTGGTGTCAGTTAGTTTCTTAAAAGACATACTTGCATGTGTAATGCATTAATATCTCAACTGGGTATTTATCTTGACAGAATGTAGAGTTTAAAAACAGTGGCGGTCTAAATGACTGCCCATGGTCGTTCTAGTAGTTTTTGTACTCCCTTGCCTAAAGGACTGTTACATGTTGGGCCAACTGAGGATTTCGTTTTGTTGGTGCAATTCTGATTACCAAGCGAGATGGAAAACGACGGAAGACAACATGCCCGGGACACTTCCAACTCAGGCACGCATAGGGGATGAAGGACTAATTAGAGACTTCATGGACATATGTAATAAGTGGAGCAGTTTCTCTGAAAACATGGCCAAATGCTATCTCTGGCTGGTGTGAAGAGATAAGAATTGCGAGATGGTGCTCTGACGACCTTAACGTTATCCCCAACAAATTATACGCGAGGATGGGCTAATCGGCCCCTGCCTGGGGCTGCGCCCTACAGGAGGAGGAGGAGGACCTTCACAAGGCCGTGGGTCACAGATCAGAGACGACCCACACGCAGAATCCCTGAGCAGAGGCCGGAGTTAGGCAGAAGAGTGACCTCACTGATGTCACTGGCAGGGCAAAGTCCAGTCCGCTCCACAGACCGGAAAAGAACGAAACACCAGGCCGACCGAGCTGAGGTAGGGGGCATAAGGCAAAAGATTGCAACACGGAAGCAGGCACAGGTCACAATCCAGAAAAAAGCCAATACACACAATCAGGCGGGACACGAAGCCGGCAGGGAGCACACACTAACGGCCTGGCAAAGAACCAGGGCCACCTGCCCACAATATATTGTAGCGAATTCGGGGGGGGGGGCAGCTCAGCCGAACCGCCACAGCCGGGACGCGAACTCTTATCTCCCGCACCGCGGGCGACAACGTTAACCGCTCGACTAAAGCAGTGTTTCTCAACCCAGTCCTCAAGGACCCCCTATCCTGCAGATTTTCATTGTAACCCTGCATAGGTAGCCCTGCTTGTACTTACTCGACCAATCATCTCGCAGCACTTAATTATGCAAGGTGTGCAACGTCTGACATAATTCACTGCTGATTGGTTGAATAACTACAAACAGGTACCAGTTCAGGATTGCAAAGAAAATATGCAGGATAGGGGTCCTTGAGGACTGGGTTGAGAAACACTGGACTAAAGGGCCCGACCCGTTAGCCGAGGGCTACCGAGCTTCTTCATCCGTGATCGTTACATCGACCCCTTCCTTTGGGATTCGCCACAGCCAGGACGCGAACCTCGGGCGACTTCGGTAACCACTCGACTAAAGGGTCCGACCTAACGGGTCTACTTATCCGTGCGTTACACTACCCCCCTCTTTCGGGCATATCAACTCCCTCACGCCTCTGGGCGCATGCGCTTCCGATGACATCATCATCATCCCACTTCTGACACCAGTGTAGCGAATCCGGGGGCAGCCCGGCCGGACCGTCGCAGCCGGGACGCGAACTCGGATCTCCCGCACCGCGGGCGACAACGTTAACCAGTCGACTAAAGGGCCCGACCCCGACCCGTTAGGCTAGCTAGCGTTGCGCTGTACTGGGTAATGAAGGAGACAAGCGACGAGTGCGGCAGAATGAGCAAGTGATAGGCTGACAGGTCGTACAGCGGGAGTACCGGTGGGTGGAGACGGTGTTCCGGTGGGGCAGTTGGCAGGTGCTGATTGGAGAATGAGTGGAGGGGCGTGTGCAGGAGCAGCAGCAGGAGGGAGGGGCTAAGAGGAGCAGGAAGCTCTGGCGGAGTTCAGGACACGTGGCTCAGCTCATAAAACGCTCAAGTCAACAACGGTCGGTCCAATTATCACAAAACTTCCAGGATGTGTCCACATAAGTACCTGAAAAATACCGCGAACGTTTTATTCAAATCAACCACTAGCGGGCGTTAGAAACACGCACAGAAAAACGGACGTGGAATGACACAAATCAGACTATCAATCAGAAATTGTTTGCCCAATCACTAGGAAACTTGCGGGATATATTTCATAACAGTGTTGAACAACATGTGTAAAGCTATTTTGAACTCACTCAGTAGGGGGCGCCACTAGTTCCAAACTCATGCATGGACGTCCAAACATCACCAAGCTTGGTGGATATTTGTAATTAGGCTTTTGAAGCTGTCAGCTGGTGATGGTCTGTGTTGGCTGCTTGCGGCGATATTTGATGGCTTTTACATTTGATGGCTGACGTTGTTTGCTGCTTCATGTTTGTTGTTTACAACAGTGATTTTTGTTGTTCGTTGTTGTTTACTGTTTATGCATGCTGCTTACTGTTCGCTGTTGTGTTCCAGAAGACACGTACGAGAGGACGCTGACGGTAGACGATGAGGCCACTACGCTTGTCGTCATGGATACATGGGAGGCTGAGAGACTGGTACTACTTTCACCATGTGTGCTGTGTGTGTGCGTGTGTGTGTGAGTGTGTGAGTGCGCCTTATACTTGTGTGTGTTTCTTTTTCCAGGCTGATCTTAACCCATAGGTGGTCTCTGAGTGATGCTGATCCAGTTGAGTTCTCGTTTGAATCCTCCGCTGCTGATCCTCCTGTCGCACACATACATGACACGATGACGTACATGATAAGATTTCACGAGGACATAACATGACGACATGCACGATGACATGATGACATGACATGACGACATGATGTGACGACATGACATGATAACATGATGTGACGACATGACATGATGACATGATATGATGACACGATGACGTACATGATAAGATTTCACGAGGGCATAACATGACGACATGCACGATGACATGATGACATGATACGATGACATGATATGACGACATGACATGACGACATGATGTGACGACATGACATGATGACATGACATGATGACATGACATGATAACATGATATGATGACATGACATGACGACATGATGTGACGACATGACATGATGACATGATATGATGACACGATGACGTACATGATAAGATTTCACGAGGGCATAACATGACGACATGCACTATGACATGATGACATGACATGACGACATGATGTGACGACATGACATGATAACATGATATGATGACACGATGACGTACATGATAAGATTTTACGAGGACATAACATGACGACATGCACGATGACATGATGACATGATACGATGACATGATATGATGACATGACATGACATGATGTGACGACATGATATGATGACACGATGACGTACATGATAAGATTTCACGAGGACATAACATGACGACATGCACGATGACATGATACGATGACATGATATGATGACATGACATGACATGATGTGACGACATGATATGATAACATGATATGATGACACGATGACATACATGATAAGATTTCACGAGGACATAACATGACGACATGCACGATGACATGATGACATGACATGACGACATGATGTGACGACATGACATGATAACATGATATGATGACATGATGACGTACATGATAAGATTTCATGATGACATGATATGATGACGACATGATGACATCATATGATGACATATGATGACATGATATGTTGACATGACGACATGACAACATGATATGATGACATGATATGATGACATGATATGATGATATGATAACATGATATGATGACATGATATGACGTCATGACAACACATGATGACATGATATGACGACATGATATGATGACATGAGCACAAGACAACATGATGACATACATCACATGATAAATGGGCTGCATTTTATATATACTTATATAGCTGCAACAGTCACACACACACACACACACACACACACACACACACACACACACACACACACACACACACAAATGGTGTCAGCCGTGCAGGGTAACAACCAGCTCATTGGGAGCAGTTAGGGTTAGGTGTCTTGCTGTAAGTGACATCTCCACATTTTTGCAAGTAGGAGCCGAGGATCGAACCAGCAACCCTCCATTTACCAAACAACCTGCTCTACCTCTGACCTGCCACTGCCCCAAAATGATGACATAGATGACATGATATAATAACATCATGACATACATGACATATGATAACATGATGACATACATGACATGATGTGATAAAATGATGACACACATGATATGACATGATAACATGATGACATACATGACATGATATGATGTGATAAAATGATGACATACATATGATAACACAATGACATACATGACATATGATAAAACGATGATATACACATGATACGATAACACGATGACATGATATGATAAAACGATGACATACATGATATGATATGATAACATAATGACATACATGATGTGATATAACACGATGACATACATGACATATGATAAAATGATGATATACACATGATACGATAACACGATGACATGATATGATAAAACGATGACATACATGACATGATATGATAAAATGATGACACACATGATATGACATGATAACATGATGACATACATGATATGATATGATGTGATAAAATGATGACATACATATGATAACACAATGACATACATGACATACGATAAAACGATGATATACACATGATATGATAACATGATGACATGATATGATAAAACGATGACATACATGATATGATATGATAACATAATGACATACATGATGTGATATAACACAATGACATACATGACATGATAAGATATAATAAAATGATATATGATAAAATGATGACACATGATATGATAAAATGACGACATACATGATATGATAACATGATGACATATGTGACATGATATGATAACATGACATACATGATATGATATGATAAAATGATGACATACATGATATGATACCATACTTCACCTAATGCATGATGTCATGCTGACAAAATATGACAACATGATGAGATACATGATGACATGATGACATACATGTGAATGACATTATGATATACACAACATGATAATATATATATGTCATGATGATATGATGAGTCAAGCCAAGTCAAATCAAATTTTATTTGTATAGCCCCATATCACAAATTACAAATTTGCCTCAAGGGGCTTTACAGCAACACAACATCCTGTCCTAAGACCCTCACATCGGATAAGGAACAACTCCCTAAAAAAAACAAATTAAAAAAACCTTTTAACAGAGAGAAAAAATGGGAAGAAACCTCATGGAGAGCAACAGAGGAAGTGTATATCATATAGTATATACCTTCTCAGAGGCGGTATATATCACCATGTCATCATGTTATGTATATCATCATGTCATCATGTTATGTTTATCATCATGTCGTCATGTTATGTATATCATCACGTCATTATGACATGTTTATCATCATGTCATCATGAGATGTCATGATGACATGATGAGATACTTAACATGATGGCACGATGATATACATGTCATGATGTAATGATGATATACATAACATGATGATATACATGTAATGATGGCATGATGATATACATGTCATGATGACATGATGATATACATGTAATGATGGCATGATGATATACGTGTAATGATGGCATGATGATATACATGTCATGATGACATGATGATATACATGTAATGACGACATGATGATATACATAACATGATGATATGCATGTCATAATGACATGATGATATACATAACATGATGACATGATATACATAACATGACATGATGATTTACATAACATGATGACATGATGATATACATAACATGATGACATGGTGATATACATGTCATGATGTCATGATGATATACATAACATGATGACATGATGATATACATAACATGATGACATGGTGATATACATGTCATGATGTCATGATGATATACATAACATGATGACATGATGATTTACATAACATGATGACATGATGATATACATGTCATGATGTCATGATGATATACATAACATGATGACATGATGATTTACATAACATGATGACATGATATACATAACATCACATGATGATTTACATAACATGATGACATGGTATACATGTCATGATGTCATGATGATATACATAACATGGTGACATGATGATATACATAACATGATGACATAATATGATGGCATAATGACATGATGACATAACATGACATAATATGATGGCATAATGACATGATGACATAACATGACATAATATGATGGCATAATGACATGATGACATGATGACATGATATGATGGCATAATGACATGATGACATAACATGACATAATATGATGGCATAATGACATGATGACATAACATGACATGATATGATGGCATAATGACATGATGACATAACATGATGACATGATATGATGGCATAATGACATGATGACATAACATGATGACATGATATGATGGCATAATGACATGATGATATAACATGATGACATGATATGATGGCATAATGACATGATGACATAACATGATGACATGATATGATGGCATAATGACATGATGACATAACATGACATGATATGATGGCATAATGACATGATGACATAACATGATGACATGATATGATGGCATAATGACATGATGACATGATATGACATATAATGACAGGACGACATGATCTCATGATGCAGCATTCTGTCTCGCGCGCACTCTCTGTCTCTGTCTCTGTCTCTCACTCTCTCTGTCTCTCTCTCTCTCCTGGTCTGAGTCTATGTCTCTCTGCCGGATTGGTTCAGGACTACTGTATGCGGGTGGGCAGTGCTTATATAATCGTCTACTCCATCACGGACCGCACCAGCTTTGACTTCGCCTCTGAGCTCCGGATCCAGCTGCGCCGTACACGGCAGGCGGACAACATTCCCATCATCCTCGTGGGCAACAAAAGTGACCTGGTCAGGTCTCGCGAGGTGGCTGTGGAAGGTATGAGGTCAAAGGTCACGCGCATGCACACACACAGATAGATGCACATGCATATAACGGCTGGTTAGTTTGTGACTGAAGCTAAGTATAACATCAAGTATTACATCAAGTATAACATCCTATCTTATCACACATGATAACTGTGAGACATAATACAAAAAGAAGTGGCATCCAATAGAACAAAGAAATAACAAGAAAGAACATTCTATAGCATAGATTTGAAGATATCTGAGCAATTACAGAATTTTCAAGTTTTATAGTCAGTGTTTTCAAAGGTAGAATGAGTAGGATTTTTCTAAATATCCATGTATAGACTCAGACAAAAATAATCCTTCTCAATCATCACTTGTAAGCCACTGGATGTGTGTGGCGGTGTCTGTATCTGCAGAGACCCTGTCCCCTGCCTGTATTTTCTTAGTTTTCTTATTTTGCTGTGTACGGGACGTTTCTGGGCATTAACCTCTGGGCAGCAGGAGTCTCTAAAAGCATAGTTACCAGGTGCCAGATCCAGATCATAAGCATGCATCCAGGATGAGACACATGCATGTCTTTTTGATGGTGGGAGGAAACCGGAGCCCCCGGAGGAAACCCACGCAGACACGGGGAGAACATGCAAACTCCACACAGAAAGGACCTGGGACGGCCCGGGGTTCGAACCCAGGATTTTCTTGCTGTGAGGCAACAGTGCTGACCACTGGACCGCTGTGCCACCCCAATGGCAGACACAGTGCCAAAAAGACGCAAACATGGCGAGGCGAAACCCCAAGCGGACAAAGCTAGGTCCAAACTGAGAGGGAATCTGGGGTTGGATTTCACCTGCTGGTGAGCACGGACGGAAAGAACTGGATGAAGAGCAGTGCCAAGGTGAGCTGTACACTGGGATGTGTTGTGGCGACGGTGGTCAAGCGACGCGTGCTGCTGGTGTCATTTAGCAGGGGAAGAGGGGGAATCCTACTCATTCTACCTCGAACTAATGCTCACGCTCGTCCTTCTTTCACCTGTTTCGCTTTATAAACATGTTTCCCAGACACTATAAACACATTGGTTACAAACCAAATACTCCTGTCAACCCACTTCTTATCAAATAAGTCAAGTCAGTTTGGTTTGTGTAGCCTAGTATCACAAATCCCACATTTGTCTCAGGGGGCTTTACAGCAACACAACGTCCTGTCCTTAGATCCTCACATGGGATAAGGAACAACTCCCTAAAAAACCTTTAACAAGGAGAAAAAACAGGAAGGAAGCTCAGGGAGAGCACCAGAGGAGGATCTCTCTCCCAAGACGCACAACGTGACATGATGTTGTGTTTACACAATTTACACAACACACCACTTATGAAGAACATGATGAGGAGGATGCCAAGCAGTGTCCAGACGCCACCGGAACAGCCCAGGAACCTGAGCCACGTGACCACCATCACCATGTACACGAAAAACCCCCCAAAACATTAGTCACACATCTAAGAGAGAGAGAAGGATATAACATTGAAACAGGATAACAAAATTATATCGATTTATAAGATATAAAAAGAAAATGTGATGAGGGGGATGCCAAGCAGTGTCCAGGTGGTGACCACCATCACCATGGAGACCTGGAGAAGGACAGACTGCACATACACACAAGGGAGACTCACATCACACCATTCACACACACAGAAGAACAGGAAGGTGAAGCCATCATTCAGAGAGAGAGAGAGAAAATACATGTGAGAGAAGACAACAGTTTGCAATAGTCAATACTCTATACACTATAATCTCGTCGGCAGAACAGTGGTTGGTAAAGTCACTGAGACAGAGACCGGCCCACCATGCAGTACAGGCTGTGAAGCACTCAACTTAAAGACAACTAATTGTAGGCTAAGACAAAAAGATGAGTGTTAAGTTTGGATGTAAAGGACTCAACAGACTCTGATGGTCTGATGGCAGCAGGCAGGTTATTCAACAAGAACGGAGCCCGATAGGAAAAGGCCCTGCTGCCACCAGCTGACATCTTTTTAACTTGGGGTACACACAGGAGCCCTGTATTTTGAGAGCAGAGGGCTCGAGATGGCATGTAGGGTTTAAGGAGATCAGACAGGTAGGATGGAGCAAGCCCATTTAGGATTTTATAAGTCAGCAGAAGCACTTTGTATTCTGATCTAACATGGATAGGGAAGCCAATGAAGGGAGGCAGGAATTGGTGTAATATGGTTACATTTCCTAGATTTAGTTAGGATTCAGAGAATTGTGATATAATATTACTATAGCAGACACAATGTGTTCTTCCAGATAAGTAGGACTTAAGCCAAGAGAGAGCTAAGCCAGAGACACCAACATTACAATTTAATCTATCTAAACATATACAGTGGTCAATGGTGTCAAAGGCTGCACTGAGGTCCAGTAGTAGAAGCACAGAAGTGGAATCAGAGTCGATAGCCAGTAGAAGATAATTCACCACTCTGATCAGAGCAGTTCCAGTGGAGTGACAGGGCCTGAAAGCCGACTGAAAAGGTTCATATAGATGGTTTTCTTTTATATGTGTCGAAAGTTTTTGATACACAACTCTCTCTAGTACTTTAGAGAAGAATGGAAGATTAGAGACTGGCCGATAGTTATTAAGAGGCCCTGGATCAAGGTGCGGTTTTTTAAGTAGAGGTTTAACCACAGCTGTCTTATAACTGCTGGGAACAATGCCAGTAGTAAGAGATAAATTAACAAAGGCCAGAGGTCTTTAAACAGTTTTGCTGGTAAGGGATCAAGTAGGCAAGCAGTTGGTTTAGAAGCTGACACGAGCTGACTCAGAGTATCAAGAGAGATAGTCTCAAAAGCTGTAATAACTGGGACTGTCAGTGACTCGTTGTGTAGATATGAATTTGGTAAGATGGTGGCGCGCCAGACGCAGCGGCTACTGTGGTTCCCTGTTCAGTGTTGTGTTTTCTTTGTTATTTACACGTTAGTTTTAAGTGTATTTACAAGTGTAGGTCGTCCTGCGCTCTTCTACAGCCGTCAGGAAGTGTTAAACCTCAGAAGGGATTACTCACTTCCCTCCACCATCACGGACAACTCCCCCATCCATATGATCCGCTCACCGGTCTCGCAGTGGAAACACTGCCCCCTGTCGGCAACGTGAACAGAAGAGGGGGAAACGAGGCAGGCTACCTGCTAAGCTAAGTAGCGCTCCCTTCACAGTGTCCCTCCCCAGCATCTTCATGGCTAATGTCCGGTCGTTAGCTAACAAAATGGAGGAGATAAGACTCAGGCTGTCCTCTCAGAAAAGGCTGCAGAACTGCTGTCTGATGATGTTTACGGAGACTTGGCTCAACAGCAACATGGCGACTCAGCAGTCGAGCTAGCGGGCCGCACAGCCTTCCGTGCCGACAGGACAGCGGACTCCGGCAAGACCCGCGGAGGAGGTTTGAGTATTTATGTCAGTAACTCTTGGTGCAACAATATAAAGATGGTTGAAAGGCATTGCTCTGCTGATCTGGAGCTGCTTATGATTCAGTGCAGGCCTTTTTACCTGCCCAGGGAGCTAACGGCCATTACCATCGCCGCTGTATACATCCCCCACATGCTAATGCTAAGGTAGCACTTAAGCAGCTACAATGTGCCATCAGCAGACAACAGACCCAACACCCGGACAATGCCTTTATCATAGGGGGTGACTTTAATCAGGCTAACCTCAGGGCTGTACTGCCCAAATTCCATCAGCATGTCTCCTGCCCCACTAGGGGACAAAACACCCTGGACCATCTCTATACAAACATCAAGGACTCATACAAAGCTACTCCCTGCCCTCATCTGGGGCATTCTGACCACCTCAGCCTGTTCCTGGTCCCAGCCTACAAACCTCTAATAAAACGGGTCAAGCAGCAGTAAAGACAACCACTGTCTGGCCAGAAGGAGCAGTCTCTGAACTCCAGGACTGTTTTGAAAACACAGACTGGAGTATTTTTGCACATTCAGCTACCCATGACTCCCCTATAGACATTAATGAACAGACATCTGGCATACTAGCCTACATTAACTTCTGCACTGTGAGTGTCACAACAAAAAATCTATCTGCACCTTTCCAAACCAGAAACCCTGGATGACCAGTGAGGTCCGGCAGCTGCTGAAAGTCCGGGATGCAGCGTTCAAGTCAGGTAACTGTGAGGCCTACAGCGCAGCCAGATCCAACCTCAAAAAGGGCATCAGAACAGCCAAACATAAATATTCCCTATGAATAGAGGACCACTTTCACAATAACTCCGATCCCCGGCGAAATTGGCAAGGCATTCAGTCTATCACTGACTACAAAAGGTCCAATAGCGGTCCCACTGTCCATGATGCCTCCCTGCCAGACAAGCCATATAATTTCCATGCCCGCTTCAACAAGGACAATACTGACCTGGCCACAAAAATCGCCAGCCACCCAGAAAAGCAGGTGCTCACTCTATCGATTGCAGAGGTCAGAGAATCACTAAGTGAACACACGGAAGGCTGCCAGACTGGACGGCATACCAGGTCGGGTCCTCCAGGAATGTGCCGACCAGCTGGCTGAGGTCTTCACACCTGTATTTAACCTCTCACTGTCCCAATCCATAGTCCCGACATGCTTTAAGACCACCTCTATCATTCCTGTCCCCAAGAAACCAACATCCACATGTCTGAATGACTACTGACCCATAGCACTCACCCCCATTGCCATGAAGTGCTTTGAGAGACTGGTTCTGGCTCACATCAAAAACATTATCCCCCCCCCATTCGACCCACATCAGTTTGCCTACCATCCCAAAAGGTCTACTGAGGATGCCATTGCCACTGCCCTGCACTTTGCTCTGACCCACCTTGAACTTAACAACACATACATCCGGATGCTGTTTATAGATTATCGCTCTGCCTTCAACACTATCATCCCCGCCAAACTAACCACCAAACTCCTCTCCCTTGGCCTCAACCCCTCCCTCTGTAACGACCCTGGACTTCCTGACCAACAGACCTCAGTCTGTTAGGTTCCTCCACCCTGACCCTCAGCACAGGTGCCCCTCAAGGCTGTGTTCTGAGCCCCCTCCTTTTCTCACTCTTTACCCACGACTGCCTGCCACCTCACCCTTCAAATGTTATAGTGAAGTTTGCAGATGACACCACAGTCATTGGCCATATCACCAACAATGACGAGATGGCCTGCAGGGATGAGATTGAGCACCTCACATCACGGTGTACTACCAACAATCTTGTCCTCAATGTGCAGAAGATGAAGGAGCTGATTGTGGACTTCAGGAGGTCTAGAAGCTGCAGCCACTCCCCCATACACATCAATGGGGTGGAAGTGGAGCGTGTTTCCAGCTTTAAATTTCCTGGAGTCCACATCAGCGAGGAACTTGCCTGGACGTTAAACACCAAGGCCCTTGTGAAAAAGGCCCAACAACGCCTGCATTTCCTGAGGAGGCTGAGGAGTGCCCGTCTACCCCCCAAAATTCTCACCAACTTATTTTTTTATTTTTTCCAAATTTCTTTTATTTATTTCTAGTTTTTCCTCTTATCCCACCCGATTAACCCAATGGCATATGGCTGGAACTCTTGTCTAATAACTCCCCTGGCTCACGTTTCCACAAGAAGGAGATAGTCGTAACACCAGCTTCCTTCAAACTCGTGTCGGCTGCTCTCGCTATTTTACACGCTGAAGCCTCGCATGGATTGCATTACCCTCAGGCCGCGAAGGAGGCGTAGGGAGAATGCTTTCGGTTGCTTGGCTGCAGGCGCCCGGATGGGCCAGAGGGGTCGCTGGAGAACGATGAGTCCCCGAACACTACACCGATCTACACCCACTATCCCTCGGGTAAGGGTGACCTAATGAATGCCTTAACCCGTGGACGCTCTGGCCGTGACCGGTTACGGTGAGTCTGGGATACGAACCTCCCAGCCACACGACGAGCGGATTGCAATAACGGCGGTTTAGTCCGCTCGGCTATCAGAGCATCTCACCAACTTCTACCACTGCACCATAGAGAGCATCCTGACCATCTGCATCTCAGTGTGGTACGGCAACTGCACCTCAGTAGACCAGAAAGCTCTGCAGCTGGTCGTCAAGGCGGCCCAGCATATCACCGGTACCCAGCTCCCAGCCAGAAAAGACATTTATCACAAACGCTGCCTTCGAAGGGGTCTGAGCATCAGCAGAGATCCCACCCACCCCAACCATGGACTGTTCTCCCCCCTGTGCTCTGGGAGGCGCTACAGGAGCCTCAGAGCCCGCACTACCAGGCTCAAAAACAGCTTCTTTCCCCAAGCGGTTGCCCACCTGAACCTGGCCACCCACTGAATGTCTGTAGATATTTTTAAATATTTTGTACTCCAGCTCTCTTTATTTTCAGCTTTTGGTCTTCATGTGTGTATATCTTATACTGTGTTTGCTGTGTTTGTCTGTGTCTGTCTTGCACTGTTTGGTGAAGCCACAGCCTCATTTCATTTTTAACATGTGCCTGCACATTGTTTCTAATGACAATAAACTGAATTGAATTGAACTGAATTGAATCAGCAGGAGTAGATGGAGTTGAAGAACTAATTTTGTTTAAGATCTCATCAACCTTATTGCAGAAAGTCTAGAAATTCATGGGCCGTGATTGATGAGCAGCTAATAGACGGCTGCTTTTTAGTAAGTTTAGTTACAGTGTCAAAGAGAAATCTGGGGTTATGTTCATTAATATCGATTAAGAGAGAGAGATACGCTGGTTTTGCAGCAGATAAAGCACGTTTGTATTTCAATAAACACTCGTGTCACGATAGGTTAAAAACTTCCAATTTTGATTTTCACCATTTATACATTCCAGTCTCCTGTAGGCCCACTTAAGAGCACGTGTCTTGACGTTAAACCAGGGTGTAGGCCTCGTGTCTGTGTGGGTTTCCTCCCACCATCAAAAAGGCATGCATGTTTGGGTTAATACTCCTGCCTGTGCCCCTGACCAAGGCAATGGAAAGAAGAACTGTCGAGAGTTGGTCCCCGGTTTCTGCAGCTGCCCACTGCTCCCATAAAATAGGATGGTTACATGCAGAGAACAAATTTCATTGTAACTTGTACAATGATAAAATAAAGTGGCTTTCTTCTTCTTCCTCTCTGTCTCTCTCTCATTTTCCCTCCTCCATCTCCACCCACCCTCCCCTCTTCCCTCCTCCCGTCCTCTGTGTTAATTTCCCAGAGGGGCGAGCATGTGCCGTGGTGTTTGACTGTAAGTTCATCGAGACGTCGGCATCTCTCCAGCACAATGTCAGCGAGCTCTTTGACGGCGTTGTTCGTCAGATCCGACTCCGGCACGACAGCAGCGAGGTCGCTCAACGCCGACGTTCGGTTTATAAACGAAAGGAGAGTCTCACCAAGAAAGCCCGGCGTTTCCTGGACCGACTAGTGGCTCGCAACAACCAGCGCATGGCCGTCAAAGTCCGGTCAAAGAGCTGCCATGACTTGGCTGTGCCCTAAAACAGCAAATCCAACAGGAAACCCTCTTTAAGGACATGTTTCCATCAGGAACCTTCATAAGTGTGACATGAAGTTGAGAGGTGTGACAAGCAGAAGATAGGGATTCTAAAAGGCTTCAGTCTCTCTGGGATTGGTTGAGCTTGCCATGGAAAAAGATAACAATCATATTGTCTCTTAAGTGAGCTCCACCAATTAGCCAGAGGCTCGCAGTGATTGAGAGCGAGATTTCATCCAGTAGCTGAGTCTGGTCTGAGGACATCACATGAAATCATGTTTTCCTGCTTTCCTCCTCATCAATTCCTGGTGTGCTTCTTCTTCCTCCACTGCTTGAACATTCACTTCATGGCACAAGATTCACCTTTGCATTAGGAGAATGTACATCAAGCCCTTTAAGAATGTGTGAGAATTGGTCTGGTCTGATCTGAACTGGTCTGATCTGATCTGATCTGATCTAAAGTGAAGTGAAGTGAACTGAGCTGGTCTGATCTAATCTAATCTGATCTGATCTGATCTGATCTGAACTGATCTGAACTGAATTGAACTGATTTGGTCTGGCATGGTCTGGTCTGAACTGCTCGGATCTGACCTGACCTGAACTGAACTGAACTGAACTGATCTGGTCTGGTCCGATCTGATCTGAACTGATCTAGTCTGGTCTTGTCCAAGGTAAGGTGTTCCATTCTTCCTGTAGAAAACATTACATTAATGAAAACCATTTCATCATTAGTGTAGATTGCCAGACTGCTTGAGAACATAGTTGTTACCATAGTGACAGTCATACATACCATAGTAAACAGTGTTCCCAAGCACTGCTGCCTTAAAACTATAGCAAACTGTCGTCTAGAGCAGCGTTTCCAAACCCAGCCCTCATGGACCCCCTATCCTGTATATTGTTTTAGGCCTTGTTCAGACTGCAGGTAAATCGGATTTGTTTCTCAAATCAGATCTTTAAGAAAGACTGTCCGCACTGTTATTTGCAAGTGATCAGATCGGATTTGTGTTTCCAGACATCACCAACCTATCTGCATGGGTTGCTGTGGTAATGACTTAGGCGTGAGTAACTATGTATGCTGGCGATGCAGTTTACCAATGAGGGAAGCATGACAAATGGAGATACATCATCTCGTGCTCCAAACAGCTGTCAAGTCACAGTGCAGAACTCCTCCATAGCACCAGACAAGTTCAGTGACAAAGGAGGCTGGTATACATTCCGTGCTGCAGTCATGGTGGGCACTCCGGATTTGACATCGTTTGTCGCGTTGTGAGTGACACAAAAGACAAATTGAATTCCGATTTGGAGAGCCAGAGCGTCCGACTGAGGGGCATCTGTAGAAATTGCATTTCATGTGGTTTTTTTGCCGTCCAGACTTTCTAAAATCAGTCTGAATACGATCTGGATATGCCAAAAAAATGGATTTGGACTGACAGTCTGAACAAGGCCTTAGTAACCCTGAAGAGGTATGCTTCCTTGTAGTTGTTCATCAGATCATCTTGTAACACTTGATCTGAAATAATGAAGTGCACTGGTTGAGTTAGTAAAAGCAGGCCTACTTATGCAGGGTCACAATGAAAATGTGTAGGACAGGGAGTCGTTGAGGACTGGGTTGGGAAACACTACTCTAGAGAAGAGGTCCACTGTAACCATAGTAACAGAGTAAATGTTAGTAGTCATTAACTAGATTCTGTTGTTGTCATGGAAACAGTCCAGTGTTATCATGCTGTTAATTCAGCTAGTCTCTCCTCCCGTCTCTATGGAGTGAGTCGGCCTGCAGTGGATCAGAACCAGGCGTGGACAGGAACAGACTCCTTGGCCACTACCAGACCAGATCCAGCTGGGAGGCTACAGGCCATCGGGTCAACCTCCAAAGAAACGTGTACCTCAAATATTGTGTTTCTTACGGTGAGATGTTGCACATGTATGGACGTTAAAATGCTAAAACAGATCTTTTCTTACTGCCTGTACACTGTGCTAACCTGGTCACTTTAGGGTCCTCAGTCCAGTCTTATTTGGTGTGTAAGTGTCCATGTGATATTGGTTGCAGTCTTAACCAGGACGGGTCTTCTCTCAGTCGCTGGAAGTGTTTGTTGCTTCCGTGTTGGAAATGAACACAACTGTGAAAGCACCAGTGTTGCTGGGGCCACTCCAACCTGTGTCTACAAGGTCATGTTGGACAGACACACAGATAGATAGACATATGGATGGATGGATGGATGGATGGATGGATACAGGTAGACAGCTATGATAATGTGTGATGAATCTTCACTGACCAGAGGTTTTATCAATGTCTTCCTCCTCTCTTTTCCTCTCTCCTCTATTCCCTCTTTTTGTTAAACCCCCCCTTTTAAAAGTTCATCCAGCCAGTCAATCAGAGCTCTCAACAGGCTGTCTGTTGATGAGGTGGGAAGTGAGATTTCAGGAGGACCTCTTAGCTCCGAGCACTGCTGAATGTCAAAACACACACACACACACACACACACACACACAGAGTTATCCTTGGGTTTTTCCAGTGTCTCTACCATCTAATGTGTTGTATAAGTTGAGCGTTAGTGACCATGCAGCGTGGTGACCCTGCAGCATCAGTGACCATGCAGCGTGGTGACCCTGCAGCATCAGTGACCATGCAGCGTGGTGACCCTGCAGCATCAGTGACCATGCAGCGTGGCGACCATGCAGCATCAGTGACCATGCAGCGTGGCGACCATGCAGCATCAGTGACCATGCAGCATCAGTGACCATGCAGCGTGGCGACCATGCAGCATCATTGACCATGCAGCATCAGTGACCATGCAGCGTGGTGACCATGCAGCATCAGTGACCATGCAGCATGGTGACCCTGCAGCATGGTGACTGTGCAGTGTGGTGACCATGCAGCATCAGTGACCATGCAGCATGGGTGACCGCGCAGCATGGTGACCCTGCAGCATCAGTGACCATGCAGTATGGTGATCCTGTAGCATTCGTGACCATGCAGTGTGGTGACCATACAGTGTGGTGACCATGCAGTGTGGTAACCATGCAGCATGGTGACCATGCAACGTGGCGACCATGCAGCGTGGTGACCATGCAGCGTCAGTGACCATGCAGTGTGGCGCCCATGCACCATCAGTGACCATGCGGCCTGGTGACCATGTAGCGTGGTGCCCATGCAGCATCAGTGACCATGCAGCGTGGTGACCATGCAGCATCGGTGACCATGCAGCGTGGCGACCATGCAGCATCAGTGACCATGCAGCCTGGTGACCATGCAGCATCAGTGACCATGCACTGTGGTGACCATGCAGCATCAGTGACCATGCAGCATGGCGACCCTGCAGCATCAGTGACCATGCTGCATGGTGACCATGCAGTGTGGTGACCCTGCAGCATCAGTGACCATGCAGCGTGGTGACCATGCAGCATCATGACCATGCAGAATCACTGACCATGCAGCATTGTGACCATGCAGCGTGAATACATCATGACCACAACGCTGACATTTCCCTCGATAGAGGCCAACTGATTAAAAACCAGCTTATTAATATCCAGATTATTGATAACCTGCTGATTGAAAACTGGTTAATTAATTATCAGTTGATTGATAATGCCACTTGCCCCAGCAGCTACTTCAGCAGGTAACAGTCACCACAGCGACGACGGTCAGTTCATTATGGGATGGGAAGAGTAGCAGTCTCCTATTCTTCTGTTGTGATTGTTTGGACTGTTTTCACTATCGCATTGAAACATCGCAGTTTGAACACATATTGTAAAACTCTGACTTAGCAAAGTAAGAGTTTTATAATAACTGATAATGATGTGGTTTAATGCATGACAAATTTCTCTCATGAGGTGTAAACTGCTGGGGAGAAAGACTGGGTTCATTTCTGTATCCTTCAAATAAAATACTTGTTGTGGATATTGATGTGCTCTAAACTCTGTGAGTTTAAGACAGCTGGTGGTTTGAGTGTCTGATACC
The DNA here is from genome assembly GCA_022114975.2 of Lampris megalopsis. NCBI lineage: Eukaryota > Metazoa > Chordata > Actinopteri > Lampriformes > Lampridae > Lampris > Lampris megalopsis. Next base: position 233,825 of record JAJHIY020000622.1, on the reverse strand, counting down.
TGAAGGAGTGAGCACGTTTGTCTGCTGTGGCATTCAGCTGTTAAGAGCGGACCTTAAATCAGATGTTAACTCTCAACATAGTGAAGGACTGAAACAGCAGAACCCTCTTGAAATAATCACGGGCCAGGCTATATAGACTTTAAAATGCAGCCTTGTCTCTAATAATGTATGACCAGGACAATAACGAATGACTGTGGCTGATGGGAACAAGCCTGACGTATCGCTGCACTAACATAAAGCAAAACTAAATTGGACACAAGACTAGCTTTTACTTCTTTCACAATTTGTCCATGAAAGGAAAGAAATAATTAAAGGTAAATTTGGACCTCTAACAGCAGCAGCTGTTAATGGCAGCAGCCATTTCTGGGACTGGTTTTTGGTGACTTGGGAGTCTTCTATAAAGTCCTAATATTTAAGAATAAGTTGTCGTTATTAATCCCCTTGGGCAAATTCAGTTACTGCGAGTTAGCCCGCCCTAGCTGTGACGTGTGTAGCTAGGAGCTGTGGGCTGCTGCCTTCATGCTGCGCCCGGGGACCAAAGCCAGTTTTTCCCCATCGTCTTGGTCAGGGGCACAGACAGGAGTATAACCCTAACATGTTTCTTTTGATGTGGGGGAAACCGCAGCACCCAGAGAAGACCCACCACAGGCACGGGGAGAACATGCCAACTCCACACAGAGGATGACCCGGGATCACCCCAATGTTTTACAACCCCGGGGTTCGAACCCAGGACCTTCTTGCTGCGAGGCGGCAGCGCTAACCACTGGGCCACCGCGCTGCCTTGGTTTAAAAGTCACAAGATGAGTCCGCGGTGGTGTAGCGGTCTCAGCAGCAATCATTGGCAACGCTGTCTTGGGGAGGGGGGCGGAGTCGGCTTGTGTTCGTCACGTGAATGCGTCTCTGTGTGTCGGACAAAGCAGTGGTTCGGCCTGGAGTCGCCTTGTCACGAAAGTGGGGAGGCGTCTCCTTAAGGTGTTCAGCAGTCCCATTCTCTCAACGCCCGAAACTGGGGCATAAACATTCACAAAAGTGAATTTTGCACCTTCATATTGTACCGTGACTTGTAGAATGTGACCACACACTATCTCTTCTACCTCAGAAGAAGAGGGGCTAAAACGCTTAGAGAAAGGCACACCAACGCCACCACTGTTAGCTAATTTGTGGCTTAGGAAGACCTCCCCAGGCCGCTCCTTCTTCCATTCACGGCGTCACGGCGAGTTTCTTGAATAAAGACCACATCCAACCCCTTCATTTCTACCAACTTGAAGAGAGAAGCTCTTTTCACATCGCTCCTGGCTCCATTTATATTTAAAGACCCTATCTTCAAATCAGCCATGAAAGGGAAAGAAGTTGTCTCTGCAACAAGGAAAGCACATACAAACAACATGAGGAGGACACATTTTGTCTTAATCATCGACTATTAATTGTGTGCCTTGACTTTTGTTGTAATTTTCTTGAGTCGGTAAACCTCTCGGTCAGTGAAAGCCCCCTCTTCCTTCCTCAGCCGTGCCACAGACCTGACCAAAGATCTCAAGTCGGGGAAGAACTGTTCACTTTTAACCGTCCTTTGTCCTTTAGCTTCAGTTAAAAATTTCCTGATTTTCTCAAGGGGGTAAAAAAAGGTTTCATCCTCTTGTGATGGCGTCCACTCACTGTCCTCATCAGAGGAATCACCCAACACTTTCTTGGCCTTGGCACCACCCTGCTCTTTGTCAGACATGTTCTTTTACTGTGTTTAGCTGTTGGACCCTTCTCCTCCGTAGACATGTTTTCTCTATCAGTTCATCACTGACCACACTTTCCACACTCTGACCGCAGTTTGTTTTATCTTTGTTACATTTCCTCTCCTCTGCCAGCTTACATTTTACTGGTTTCTCTCTGGTCTGGGCCTCGTCGGCATCATTTCAGCTCTTAGCTTGGCCCTGTTTCTCACTCTGCTCCCTGTCCTGCATCTCTGCTCCCTGTCCTGCGTGTCTGCTCCCTGTCCTGCGTGTCTGCTCCCTGTCCTGCATGTCTGCTCCCTGTCCTGCATGTCTGCTCCCTGTCCTGCGTGTCTGCTCCCTGTCCTGCATGTCTGCTCCCTGTCCTGCATGTCTGCTCCCTGTCCTGCATGTCTGCTCCCTGTCCTGCATGTCTGCTCCCTGTCCTGCGTGTCTGCTCCCTGTCCTGCGTGTCTGCTCCCTGTCCTGCATGTCTGCTCCCTGTCCTGCATGGCTGCTCCCTGTCCTGCGTGTCTGCTCCCTGTCCTGCGTGTCTGCTCCCTGTCCTGCATGTCTGCTCCCTGTCCTGCGTGTCTGCTCCCTGTCCTGCGTGTCTGCTCCCTGTCCTGCGTGTCTGCTCCCTGTCCTGCGTGTCTGCTCCCCGTCCTGCGTGTCTGCTCCCTGTCCTGCGTGGCTGCTCCCTGTCCTGCATGGCTGCTCCCTGTCCTGCGTGTCTGCTCCCTGTCCTGCATGGCTGCTCCCTGTCCTGCGTATCTGCTCCCTGTCCTGCGTGTCTGCTCCCTGTCCTGCGTGGCTGCTCCCCGTCCTGCGTGTCTGCTCCCTGTCCTGCATGGCTGCTCCCTGTCCTGCATGGCTGCTCCCTGTCCTGCATGTCTGCTCCCTGTCCTGCATGGCTGCTCCCTGTCCTGCGTGTCTGCTCCCTGTCCTGCATGGCTGCTCCCTGTCCTGCGTGTCTGCTCCCTGTCCTGCGTGTCTGCTCCCTGTCCTGCGTGTCTGCTCCCTGTCCTGCGTGTCTGCTCCCTGTCCTGCATGGCTGCTCCCTGTCCTGCCTGGCTGCTCCCTGTCCTGCGTGTCTGCTCCCTGTCCAGCGTGGCTGCTCCCTGTCCAGCGTGGCTGCTCCCCGTCCTGCGTGTCTGCTCCCTGTCCTGCGTGTCTGCTCCCCGTCCTGCGTGTCTGCTCCCCGTCCTGCATGTCTGCTCCCTGTCCTGGGTGTCTGCTCCCTGTCCTGCGTGGCTGCTCCCTGTCCTGCATGTCTGCCTCGGTCTCCTCTGCTTTCTCTGCAGACTGCTGTGCACCGGGCGAGTCACACTCGGCTTCAGGCTGCGGCGCTTCAGGCTGCGGCGCTTCAGGCGGGTTCGAGCTGGTCTGCTGTCCGGCCTCAGGGCAAGACCGAACCACATGTCCTTCTGCACCGCAACCGAAGCATTTCATCGTCTCAGAGGTGGCAAACACGTTATAACTAAAACCGTCCACTTTGAAGGTGAAAGTCAGGTGTAAATCAGCCGTGCTGTCCTGGAGGATCATGAAGACCTGTCTTCTGTGACACACAACGTGTCTTAGTTTTGGCGACTTGGACCCCAGCAGAACTAACTTAATGGGGGACACCAGCTGCCCGAAACGCGACAGCTCCATGGCCAACACTTAATTCTTAATAAATGGAGGTGCATTGGAAATAGTGACCTTCTTTGCCAGGTTTCCCAGCGGGAGAACAGCGGTGAGAGAGTCGCAAATCACGACGCCATTTTCCACAACCTCTTCACCTTTGGCCACGTCATCTAAGAAAATGACAACAGCTTTGTTCATACGCGAAGCAGACTTCACACTTTCAAAGCCAACAACCTCTCCGACAGCATAGCTGGCCTCCTCCACTGAACAGCATAGCTGGCCTCCTCCACCCTAACAGCATAGCTGGCCTCCTCCACTGAACAGCATAGCTGGCCTCCTCCACTGAACAGCATAGCTGGCCTCCTCCACCCTAACAGCATAGCTGGCCTCCTCCACTGAACAGCATAGCTGGCCTCCTCCACCCTAACAGCATAGCTGGCCTCCTCCACCCTAACAGCATAGCTGGCCTCCTCCACTGAACAGCATAGCTGGCCTCCTCCACCCTAACAGCATAGCTGGCCTCCTCCACTGAACAGCATAGCTGGCCTCCTCCACCCTAACAACATAGCTGGCCTCCTCCACTGAACAGCCGACACTCGGCTGTATCTATATCATGTCGGCGTGTCAGCTTCTCCAGCTCCGCACTACTACTGACAACGGGCATGGTGCCCGGCTGCCAACCACACCACCAAACTACACCCCAAAAGATTAACCACCTAACAACAAACTAATCACGACAATAAATACAGAAAAGAAAGAGAAAGCATGGAAGTTTTTGCTCACACCGAAGCAAAAAACGCTGTCGCTCCGTTCACTCACTCGCAGTTCCACTCACTTCCGCTCGAGAGAGACAGAGAGAGACAGAGAGACAGAGAGAGAGACAGAGAGAGAGAGAGAGACAGAGAGCGAGACAGAGAGAGAGAGAGACAGACAGAGAGAGAGCGAGACAGAGAGAGAGACAGAGAGACAGAGAGACAGAGAGAGAGACAGAGAGAGAGACAGAGACAGAGAGAGAGCGAGACAGAGAGAGAGACAGAGAGAGAGACAGAGAGACAGAGACAGAGAGAGAGACAGAGAGACAGAGAGAGAGAGAGACAGAGAGCGAGACCCAGGCTCACGGGGAAGTAAACAGCTGCATTCACACTACAAACTTTATCTCCTATTTATGTCATCACTCTTCTTGTACAGTAAAACAACCTGATAGTTCCGCCGCTGCCACCCCTCCCACTGCCTCCCACCTTGCTTGTTTTACATCGCCATGGTGACGGCCTGTCTCCCGTCACTGAGGGTGGTCCTGGTGACGAGAAGCTTCCAGCTCTAGCGCGCACGACACAGTGTTTGTTATCAGAGAGAGGCATTGATTTGCTGGGTAACGGAAAAACTTCACAAACACAAATACAATGTTCTGCCTGCTGGGAAGGTCAAAGGTCATACAGCCATTATTGATGTACTGTGTCCAGAAAGGAGGTTGAGAGAGAGAGGCAGAGAGAGACATTTAGAGCAGTACATCTGCTCTAAATTCATTTAAGACTATCACGAAAAACAGATTGGTTAATGCAATGTTTCTCAACCCAGTCCTCAAGGACCCCTATCCTGCAGATTTTCTTTGCAACCCTGAATAGGTACCAGTTTGTAGTTATTCAACCAATCAGCAATGAATTATGTCAGATGTTGCACACCTTGCACAATTAGGTGCTGTGAGATGATTGGTTGAGTAAGTACAAGTAGGGCCACCTACGCAGGATTACAATGAAAATCTGCAGGACAGGGGTTCCTTGAGGACTGGGTTGGGAAACGCTGGATTACTGTATCTATTGACCATGTATTGTTACTGTTTTATGTTCTGAAAGGTTTATCTCATTGTGGACATTTAATTGTTAATATTTGTTACTATGGCCTCCCTTTCCATTAGTACTTGGAATATTCAGGGCCTGAGCTCATCAGCTTTTGGGCTGAAATGTACAAATAGAGAGTTTCAGGACAACTTTAAAGGTGTGGATATACTGATATTACTAGAAACATGGCATAAAAAAGACAAAATCACTCACTGTCCTCCAGACTATAAAGGAATAGCAGTATTTCCACAAAAATTCACCACTGTACAGCAGGGAAGAAACTCGGGAGGTTTGGTAATGTGGTACAAATCAAAATTGGACAGACACATCAGTGTCTTGAAAACAGGCAAATATCATATCTGGCTATAAATTAGGAAAGAAATCTTCAACCCACAAACAGATCTCTTCCTCTGTGCAATATATATGCCTCCTTATGAATCTCCTTATTACACTAAATACACATTTAATACATTATTAGAGACAGAAACGAGCCATTTCCAGGCCCAGGGAAATGTTCTTGTTTGTGGGGACCTAAACGCATGGACAGGCACCCAAAACGACTTTGTAAGTATTGATGGCAATAACTAGATTTGTAACTCACTTCATAAGACTAATAATGTTGTTTACTCCCACAGAAGGAACTGTGATCCGGTTATAAACAGACATGGAAGAGAACTCTTGCTGCTCTGTCGCAGTCTGGGTCTGTATATCGTCAATGGTAGGATAAGAGGAGACACCTTTGGAAGACACACATTTTGCTCACTTCTTGGGAATAGCACAGTAGATTACGTAATAACCAATACAGACCCTTTGTCAGTTACAGCATTCACTGTCAAACCACCAACTCCCCTTTCTGATCACAGCCAAATCACTGTGTTCATCAAAATGACAGAAATTAACACCATCAAATTACTGCCCAGTAAGCTGCTGCACATAAAGAAATCACACAGATGGGCTGAAAACAGTACAGAGGAATTCAAGAAAGCTATTGACAATCATGAAATCCAAAATCTCCTAGATACTTTCCTTGATACCCCTTACGTCCTCAGTAAAGAGGGTGTCAATCAGGTCGTTGGAAACAGTTGACAACATATTTGAAAAATCAACAGAAAAAGCAAGATTAAAAAGATCAAGATCAAAACCAACACTTAAGAAAGAAGACAC